>PVJD01000175.1:519769-587042 GCA_004026545.1 Mormoops blainvillei
CCTTGTTGCCTCTCAACTTAACTGGTGCATTTCTAGGACTTTTGGAGTGAGGTGCCTCAGCTACTGAGTTACTGGTGAGGGAGTTCCTGATGTTCGCCTTCTTATGCTCCTGGGTCTTGAATTCCCACCATTCAGTTTCAGTTCGGTGATGAGTTCCTGAGTGTTTATTATAGCATTCTTGGAACTTTTGTGTATGTCTGAAATATTTTCTCATAATCACTGTCATGGCCATCTTTATTTTGATTTGAGAGTCATTCTTTCATCTGATCCAGCTTCTGGGAATCAGCCCTTACAAAGTAATCTGAAATATGGATGCTTTTTGTATAGTATACTTTTCCATTGCTGATTTATTTACAATAGCAATAAGTTGGAAGCATCTTTATGTCCAGTTTGGGGGGAAATGATTCAGAGACAATGAGTACTGTATATTCAAGTAGTCTACTATTAAAGTCTTTCAAATCACTGCTTAGAATGAATATGGGAAAATGCTCATGAAAACGCTCTGCCACTTAGAAGATGTTAAATTATATTCTAAGTAGGATTACAGTGATTAAAAAAAAATCTGTAGATAAAAGCTGAACGGTGATGGTGGTAACTGATGAGATGATGGATGATTGTTTTTCTTTCCATCATTTTTTGTAATTTTCTGTATTCTCCAATTTTTTCTTTTTAAAAAGTGAACCACATTATTCCTATAATGAAATGCCATAGATGAATACTTGAAAGTGAACAAGACTTACAAAGCAGGTAGAAATGGATGCTTTGGTAATAGAAGTAACCCTTAAAACGAGTTCTTTTGAGTTTAGAGGTTATTTCTTTTGTAAAGAGTTTTATAGGGACAGTGTTGCTAGGAGGTGAGCGTTCCCATCTAACAGCTCTCTTGGTGGTGTGTCATAGCTCCTGAGTGCCGGCTCCAAGTCAGGAGTGACCCAGCAGGTGGTAGGAGGGCGCCAAAGGCAACTGTGGCCTCAGTCTTGCTTGTATCTTGGGCCAGCTGTCTCGTGCTTAGTTTTCTGTTTTTATTGCCGTTATGTTTTTATTGCAAAGTGAGCCTTGAATTAGTGATACTAAGATCTGTCCGGATAATAGAGGTAGCAGAGGTATAAACAAACAAATCTCAACAAATAATAAAATTAAAACTTAGATTTAGAATATATTATGATCTCTATAGAAAGTGTATATTTCTAATTCTATTTAACGAAGGTAGAATTTCTACAGGACTTCGGGATTAGAATAGGGTTGGATGCTGGCCCTGCTGCTTATAAGCTCTGAATTTTGGACAGGTCACTTACCTTTTCTTAGAACTTCCTTACTTATAAAATGGAAAAAATAATACTACCTTTCTCATAGGGTTTTGTGCTTGTTAAGTAAGGGATGATGCACATGAGCTCTAACCAGAGTCCGATTCATAGTGCGTTTGATGGATGACGGTTATCATGAACTAACAGGAAAGTGTTATTTAAAGGCCCACTGAGTGCTGTGTCATGGGGACCACAGCCTGCGCCACAGGAGCTCAGAATAGAAGCCTGGTCCAGATCCTAAGTGGTTCCTTGGAAGTGCGGCGGACAGCAGAATGACTGCTGACGAGTTCCTTTGTAAGACAGTCTTTCGGTGAAGTTGGAAGCCGAGAAAAGGGTAGCGGATTATACAGCATGTAATGGCATTAATTAGAATTGATATAACAGTTATAATATTGATCTTTTGCTTTGCTTACTATTTCATATTTCACGGTTTAAAATTCAATCTCTTGAGCATTTTGAAAAGCAGAAATTTGGTGAAGTACTTGAGTGTTGATGTTTAGGCAGAGTTCTTACATTTTTTTTTGAAGACTGTTTAAATGTTATTCCCAGGAAGGCAAAGGGACTTCCTAGCTGTACTTGAATAATCCATGTCATCTCTGGTACCAGGTAGACTTAACTGACGCTCTGTGTTGATGGTTGCAAAACGTGTAAGTTCTTTGAGATAGGAGGCTGATTCCTTCACATTTTGTCTTTTCCATGTCTAGAATATTCTTTGTACAGAGTAATGAGTAGATGGCGAACTATTACAGTGACCCAGTTCCCTTCGTACATGTTCAGGCCTAACGCTAACCTAATACTGAGAAAAAGAAGAAACATGAGCAACTACTTTGCCCCTTCCAGTGCACCAGCAGATTTAATAATTTGTGGGACTACAGTGCTGTTGTTAATTCATTTACCAATTTATTCATTCTTTGGCATACAAAACATGTACCAGCACCTTCTTGCTTGTTCTTAATTTTTTTTTTTCCACTCAGTGATGTTGGCACATTTGCTCTACTCACATAAATTCAAGATCTCATCATGGCTGATTCATTTTGTGATTTAAGTCCAAATGGCCCTACCCCCACAAAGAAAAGCATCTCATTTTCACACTAACAAACATGTTCTGCTTGATTTCCATTGTTATATAGATGGTGTCAATCTGAGGAGTTAAAAAGAAATTTAATAAGGTATTAGGATGGGAGTACCTAAACAGTTCTGTTAAGGAAATGTTTCACCTCAGTCAATAATGAAATGAGCCTGAAATTTGCTGTAAGTTAATTATGATTTTCAGCCTAGTCTTTGTTATCCTCTCCTTTCATTGGTTGGTTGCCTTTTCATCTCAACCGAGCTCACCTTAATAAAACTAAAAGTTGTCTGGGAATTTAGTAGATGATATTATTTTCTACAAATTTGCCATTCCCAAAACACGTCCGGAAAGAGCCAAGTAAATTAAAAATGTGAATTTAGATATTAGGGGAACTGAGATGGTCTCCAACAAAGAGAACTTCCCAGAATTACTCAGTGACACCAGCTTTCCTCACTAACAGCTCAGGACATGCCTTGCCTTAATTCTTTGAACACCAAACCTCATCACAAATCATACATTTGTAAATGATTTTGGAATCTGCTGCAGATGTCTTCTAAAAAAAATTATCACAGTTTTGCCCTGGTTTCGCCACACGTCTGGTGTGGCTCAGTGGACTGAGCACTGGCCTGTGAACCACAGGATCACCAGTTTGATTCCCAGTCAGGGCACATGCCTGGGTTGCAGACCAGGTCCCCAGTAGGGGGCATGCAAGAGGCAACCATACATTGATGCCTCTCTCCCTCTCCTCCTCCCTTCCCCTCTGTCTAAAAATAAAATAAATAAAATCTTAAAAAAAAATTATCACAGTTTCTTAATATATTCAGAACTGGATGCAATACACTGAAAACTGGTTTCCCTGCCCCCTTGGGGAGATTTTACACCCTGTAATGACATAAACATTTTAGTAGCTGTAAAATTGACAGGATTAAGGTCTCATCTTATTTACAGAAGAATCCTCGCCTGGCCACGTGGGTCTTGAAATTCTAGGGGGCTCATTGTCATCTAAAGAGGAGGCTCAGTGGCTTCGTGCAGTAGAATACCTGCGGTGTGTTCAGATTACACGAGGGATAGGTTGGAGGATGTTGACAGACAACTCAATAAATTGTGTCCCAAATGCTAATAATAACAATTCATTCTAGGCCAACACCAAAAATATTTCAGAGTTTTTTTGGGCTTCTCTGAAGGAGTTGGGAACAGAAAAGGATTATAGAAATATTTATAGTAGGCATAAACTTGCATATAAACTCAAAGTACTTTAAGCAAGCTAGTTGCAGTTCTTTTAGAAAACTGGGAGAAGTAATTATTCTATGTACCCTCTATTTAATTCCTACTAAACCATACTCATTGCTTAAGTGTCTTATTTAGCTCTGTTTTTATCCCTTGAATGTAATGTTCTCTAGACCAGAATTACAGCGTGATGGCCAGGATGTCTCCAAAGACAGATTGTGAGAAGACAATTTATATGTAGAACTGGGAATATTTTCTATCACCCTGAAGTTGGACCAGCATTTCAAAAAAAAAAAAAAATCACTTTTCCACTCAAACATTGCAGGGCTTGGTTACCAAGACCCTAAATGTATTTTACCTCTTTATAATATTGGAACTTGGAGGGAAAAGCTTCCATGGCTGTCAAGTTCAGCAAACCATGAGACCCTTTCATGCTGGCTGAAGGTGAGTGGGTCTTAGAAGTAAGACTGATCCAAATGTAGTCAACTTTAATTACTGGGAACTCCCCTGCAGTGTGTGGGGTGGGGAAGGAATCAGTGCCCCATGTGAGTCTTCATCGCTAACAAGAAAAATGCCCTCTGTTTCCTTGTAGCTTCAACACAGCATTCCCTGATGTGTGTTTAGTGAGCATGGCCCTGGTCTTGGCCCTTTTCCTCAGCCCTGTTCAGAAGCTGGGAGATGGGGACATGATTTGGAAGAAGCTCTAAGGTGGATGAGGAGCTCTTACACATTGCTCATGGCAGCAGCGAGCATGGGTGATCATGAAAAAGGACCATCTTTGACACAGGTGCTTCAGGAGCACCTCCTTTAGATTTAAGGAATCAATGGGCCTTATTGGCCGCATCTTTTCTATGCATCGCTCTGTGGAAAGTCGCAAAGCTGCACTCACAATCTGACTTGGGTAATGCTGTTCTTGGCCCTGCTGACCCTTGGTTGAATCCAGGGTTCAGGCAGTTGAGCTGGTGGATGGTTGGCCCCAAAGTGGCACTGAGGGCGTGTGAGTCTCCGGAGTGCAGAGGGAGCTTAGGGAACGAGTTGGGAGTCGTTTCCTATTTTCTGGCTGAAGGAATTTAGGCTACAGTCTTTGTGTGGTGATGCTTGGCTTTCCCTTTTGTTTTGGGTAGGTGATTAAAAATAGAAAGGAGAGAAGACGGCAAAGTTAGGCTTCAACAAGCACTCAATGATTTGTGACCATGTTGTTTTCATTAAAGGTTATTTACAAGGCTGGGAGGCCTTGAATGCTGCTTGGCTGAGTCCAAGGCATTAGACCTGGGGAGTGTTCTCGAAGGGGAGTAAGCCCTTCTGAGTTGGTGAACTTGTCCTTGTCTATGGCAGTAATTACGTTCCAAAGTCCAAATTTCAACAAGCCATTCAGCATAAAACATCCTTTTTGGATCTTGAGACTTCGGGCCAGAAGAGATACTCTATCCTTCTTTTATGGCTCTTTCCATAAATGCATACATTGGATTCCTCTTTTTTGTTTGTTTTTGTTTTTGGCTAACAGCATGGTATCTACTCAGTCTTCCTTGTTCTGCTTTTCAAATAGTTACCTTATGTTGGTCATCACTGTTGCTTTAGGGTATACAGATGTGTAGATTTACTTTTTCTTTACATTAAGATAACAAGTAAATCAAAAGTACCTGTCTTAACATAATAATTGAGATACATCATCGATAGGTTCTGCAACTTGAAGCAAAACAACATAAATGAAACCAATTGTACCATAGGCTAATGGATGAAAACAGGAGCTAAGTTCCTACACATGCGTCAACCTTACAGTGGAATGGCATTTAATGGAACGACTGTGGGAGGACCTGCCGTAGTAACATGGTCGTAGTTTGTATTTCCTGAGCATGGTCTCTGCACGGGGCAGTGTTCTGAGCGCCCTTGGACTAGGCCTCACAACAGCCCTGTGGCATGTGGTTCGCTGAAGACAGCAGCGTAGACGGCTGTTCACCCGCGGCCTCTCTGCAGAGGCTTCGCCTGCTAATAGCCTCCACTCCTGCCCTCCTGAGCCACCTGCATATTCTAGAAGGAGGTGAGCACTCTGGTGCCTCTTCGCCTTTTATGGCTGCTTCCTCTGGGTGGGAACTCCCACCCTAACTCCCCCCACCTTCCTGGCTAACACCTCTTGGCTCTGCAGACTGGGTGTGTTTTTCTGAGCTCTGCCCAGTTGTCCCATAATCCCCAGTGCCTGCTACCACGCATCTGTGTTCTGATCGCCTGGAGTCTGGTGCCTTCACTTAACCCTGAGCTCTTGAGGGTAGAGATCAAGTCTTACCTTTGTGGCTCTCGGGCCTGGTTCACAGGAGACAATGGGCGAAGTCTGCTGGCTGTTACTTCATGGGGGAAATGTATTTTTCTATCCCCGTCAGCTAGCATGGGTCTTGCAACATGTCTTATTTTATAATGGCAGCATCCAAGAGACCTTGAGGTCCCAGAAATCTTGATATGTTCGAAACAGTCTAAATGTGCCCAACAATTCCAGCAATCATGTTTTCATTGCCAGTAAAACTCGTTTTGCTTCTGTAGATAAGAGCATTTAGATTACAAGACACTGCAGAATTTAGTAGGGGCTAACCCAAGGTGTGCGGTAAACCTTAGGGTATGCTGTTTTGTCAGTCAACCCTTGTGTTGTTTTCACCAGTTTCCTTTACACAGGACTCTCTTTTCATTTTGCATTTGCATGGAATGAATCTTAGAAGAAACAACGAGTTAAAGTGTGAAACCAGAAAAATGAAGCAATCACTTGCTTTTTTTGGAATTGTTGTCCTTTATACCTGGTAAAACAAACAAACAAAAAAACCTAAAACTAGCCCTATGATTGTAAAGACATCTCCTTACATTCCTTAAGTAATAAGTCATACTGCCTTAATGAGGCAAGCTGTCTATTAATGAGTTTATAGTGTTTATTACAAGTAAATTCATTAAGAAACACTGTTCCAAAGAGCCAACTTAATGTCACAAAAAATAAAGGGGCATCTCCCATGTGCTCTGCACTCAGCTAGCCACAGAGAAGAGACTGAGGTGGACAAGCCAGGGATGGGCCTTTTAAAGATCATTATAATTTCATGGGAGTAACGGACAAGGAGACAATCTACAATCAAAAAGGGAAATTACGATAAATGCCACCACAGAGATAAAACCAAAGTGTTTTGGAGCCATGGAGTGGGAACCGAGGAGGTAACATTTGAACTTGGTCTTAAAGAATGGATGCACTTTATGCAAGAAGCCCTGTAGAGGTAGCGGGGACAGTGTGAACAAAGATCAGAGGCATGGATGGGCTGGAAGACACCAAATGTAATAGAAGAATGAATAGTCAGTGTAGAAGTCAGTGTAGTTGAAGTGTAGGGCATATGGGAAAACGGAGGGTTTAATGCCTACCCGCTGACTGTGACATGTGACAAGGCGTGGCTGTTCCCTAATTTGGGGTCTCCACTTCTTCATGGCTGCTGATTGCTCCTCGGGCACACGTAATGTATTCTCTTAACCAGTGATTTTTGTCTTCTCATTTCCACTTTTCCATCCCATTGTGGTCATCTGCAAACATCTAATTTTAGACCGACCAATGTGATTTTTTTCTTATACATGCATGGCTCAGTGAGCCCTTTCAAATATTTTCCCACTTGCAGATTATATCCTAACTGAAGAGTGTAAACTCTAATCTCATCAGGTGACGGTTTCCATTATATGTGTTCCTGACTCCCACAAGGTCTACCTGTAAGGCTCTCTTATGAGAAGCATTAGGAGAAAAGAAAAGGGGACTCATATAAAAATCAGTATTTATCTTCACGACTTGGTGTTCCTAGAATAGGTTCTTACCTTATCATGCAGGTTTCTTGAGAATTTTGCGGGAAGACCAACTAGAATTAGGACAGCAGACTCTCTGGAAAGCCCCCAAATTCAGCATTATTGTTGGATATGTGATATGTATTATGCAAGACAGTGGGCTAATAAGTGTTGGCACTAATACGCCCTGTATGAGAGGAGAGGAGGAAGGGAGAGAGCTTTTCCAGCCTTGCCGGCTACTTGCAGCCTAATGCAGAGAAGCAGAAAACCGCAGAGGGTGTGAGTAGATGACTCGGCTCTGGACTAAGTGCTCCGCATGCATGATCTCATCTAATTCCATTTCATCAGAGGAAACTGCATGTCTCAGATATATTTGACCCAGGAGTTTATGCTCTTAACCACTAAACTCTGCTCTGTACTGATGATTTTACTGTTTCCTTATCTTACAATTACTGGTATATTTACTTTCCCCAATATGTAAACTCTTTCTGTACTCTGGTACCTAGAGTAAGTCTCTTGTCATCCTAAATGCTCAGTGAATATTTCTTAAAATGAAGACAATTCTCCTTGACAGAAAACTGATTTTATTCGATGTATACCCATAGAGAAAACAGACTTATGAATGTTTCATCCTCCCTTATTATCATAGACTTCCTTAGTTAAGCAGAAGCATGGAGCCCATGCCAAAGCCTAGAATAAATAATTTATTATGCACCATTTAACGTTATCCGAGCCATGGTTTTCATTGTTGATATGAATTGAGTGTTGACAGTAATGCATCATTCATGTTCTTTTTGCTTATATACAGAAAGCATTTTGAAATAGGTAACTTATCTTTCCCAAGTAGTCACAGAAGGTATAAATGGAGATGTTTATGTTATTACATGTCTGTATCAGGACTGTGATATTTTTGTACTTTTAAAGTGGGCTGTATAATTATGATTGTGGTAGCTACAAAGGTGCCACTGAAACCATCCCCACATTGCCATAGTCTTCCCAATGACAAAAAAAACTAGGTTTCTGCATTTTTTGATTTTTAGCATTAAAGATAACTATCACATAGCTGACCTTTTAGATGTTAACACAGATGACTTTTTTTTTTTTTGGTATTTTATTCATGATACAACTGTTGTACTTTAAGGGAAAAAAAATCCTCTGAAACCAGAAGTTTTATGAGATCTTCAATAAATGAAACATAAATTTCTGTTGATGGAAAATGTACCTTTAAGCAAAACCTACTCTGTTTTCTGAGTAACTTTCCCGGCTAGGCTTTACGTCGTAATATGTACCTGACTAGCTTATTAAAAATAAATCGCCTTTATGTTCTCATTTTCAGGGCCTGGTACTAAGGTTAAAACTAAGGTTAAAAGCTGATTGGGAAGTTTTCCTTTCTATAGCAAATCCAGAAGAGACATTAATTGACTCTAACTGAATGGGGCCTGTGAATTGTAGGAAGTTTGTCAGAGTTAAATAATTGCCATGAAATTTGAAGGGGGGTGAAACAGTAGGACTAGAAGAGAAAGTGAAGAATGATAAATGACTCACAGGCAAGCTGCTCTACGGAGAAAATGACCCGTAAGCGGCGGACGCACTCTGGCTGGCTTCCGTGATGGGAGGCTGTGGACACGCCAACTCCATTAAACCTCACACATTTCTCATTGAAGAAAGTACCATGGACTCAGTGTGCTTGAAGATCAAAACAAACGACATGCATGATCCAAAAGTCAGTCTTCAAAAGCACTTCACAGTGAGCAAAAATTTTAATTAAATCATTATCTAAATTTATTAAGTGATTAGAGAAGCACATTTGGGATTTTTATTCCATGTTGGCCTTTATAGAACAATTGTATGTCAAAGTGATCTTTTCAGGCTGCCCTCTTCCCTGCCCCTCCCTGTTTTCAGAAGTTTTGTCAGGGCAATTAAATCTTTTGAAAATATTACTTTCATGGTGTCCAAAATAAAGCATGTATAAGTAGTCTCAATTTGCAAATGACTTGGAAGTTTGTAACAGGACCATACTGAGTTAGAAAAATTTGATTTCTCTAAGGGAAACAGAGGTCCGAGTGCTCTTTGTGGAAACCAATGTTAGGAAGTAGAAAGAAAGAAAGCTTCTGTCCAGTCCTTTGCAGAAGTGGCTGGGCCATGGGCCAAGAATTCCCCGCCTTGGAACCTGAGCTAAGAAAAAGCCCATGGTCACAATGGTGGATAAAAGGCTTAATGAAAGCTTGGAGAACAGGTGGGAAATTATGGTCTGAAAGCCAGAGGCTGTTAAGTAAAAATCCAGAGGTAACAAAGATATCCAGCAAAAGCCACAGCCATACCTAAAATGATTTTAAAATTCAAAGTTTTAGAAATTTGGGGCTTTGCTCTTTCAATACTGCTCTGAATTCTTTACTCAGTACTTCAAAATCTGTGAGGCTGTTGTCATTTTAACGGGCAGTCTTGCCTAGTAAATAGGGTGAAATGGTCTTACAAGGTCTATTTTTATCTCCTGGTGAAATGACCACTTAAGGTAAATAAAAGCAGTTCTGTTGTGTTTGAAACAACTAGTTCCTAGTGTCCCTAAAACCAGGTTTGAATCTGAGCTACATCCTTGCTAGCCTTGCGGTACTGGGCAAGTATTCAGTATTCAGCTCTGTCATTTCACCTCACTTCCTAGATCGGGACAGCACTGATTCGTAATACTACGTGCAGTGATACGTTGAAATGATATATGTAAAAGGTCCTCCTGCAGAATGGGTGCTAGATGAACTTGATTGCATGCTAACCCTAAATAAGCACTTAAGAATATCATTTGCAGTAATTTCCCTGTGTTAATGAAACACCCTACAGGTGCAGTTACCCTCCAGAGGGTGTAACATGAATGAGTGACATGAAATTATGATACTGTACTGAGATGCCCGGCAGGTTGTCCGGATTGGTGGGTATTGTGAACTCTGCACCCTGACCATGGCATCCCAGTTGTCCATTCAATGGCATTTCTGTCAGAACATGTTTAAGATGATGAAGCTCATATAATTCTGGTGTTTCTTACCTTGTATTGAATTCTGTGCATTTGAATTAAATTGCTGCAGCCTATTGGGCATTTTGAAAATCAAGGCTCAATCGTTGGGTATTCCAGTGACTTTTGGCCTGCAGCCAATCTCTTGGCATGTTTATTTCATGTTTTTCATTCATAGCATAAGGATACCTTCTTTATATAGGGGAAGGTGCACGTGAGCACAACTTTTTAAAATAAGTTCTATACAAATGCAAAATACTGCTATTTCATATTAAGCCTCCTGATTGGTTTAGGGGGTTTTAGAGTGAAGTGGACAAGTAGGAGCCTGGGTCTTGCTCCCAAGCCATCGGACCCAGGGAAAGTATCAACATCTCTAAGGTTTTAGTTGACCGTCTGTAAATTAGGGAGTTCGGCTGGCCGACTCCCTGAGCCCTTTCTTAAACATGCTGTTCTAGTTGATCCCAGTGATCCTTGACTGGCACCTTCTTACCAAGGGTTATAAGAGGGTAGCTGATAGGCCTTAGGTTAGAGCTGTGTCTCATCTGTGATTTAGATACTGTCGTTCATAATTCAGCTTCTGTTGATTTATCAGAGGTTCTCTCCAAGGGAAGGCCAAGTGAAACACGTTAAGTGCTGGGGTTTTCTCCCAGAATCCTGCTCTTGTGGTGTCTTTAACGTTTAACGTCTCCTTAATGAGCCCCAGCGACTGTACCCATCTAATGGGGTCTAAGATACTTTTGTGTTTATATAGGAGGATTGTGTGAAGATTGTTCTGTGGTTCTAAGATTCCCTCAGAAAACAGCGGGAGAGGTGCTTGTGGGGAGGAGAGACCGGCAAGGGTAGAATTGATTTCTTCTCTTCCCATTTGTACTGATGTTAATTCCCTGAGGTTCACTTCAGCTAGATGTTGATCAGATTAAGGCAGTTGATTCTGAGATGAATGATTAATTTACTTTTGAGATACTCATTTAATCTAGCATTTTCCATCCCTTCCCAAATAGTCCAGTAAAATTTGTGGAATCATTGAGCCTTTTTTTTTTTTTTTGGTTTTAAACTGTCGAATGTGGTATAGTTCACTCTTTCTGGGAAAACAGGGAAGAACTGGAGTGACAGCTCACCGAGTGTTGGTCATCTTCACCCTCCCTTTGATCTGGCTGTGTCCTAGTCCTGAGCACCCTCCCACAGCACCTTTGAGGCCCAGCTGACTCACCCCTTCTTCCAAGTGTCTTTCCTGCTTTCCATCCTGTAGAACTTGAGCAGCCTGTTTGTGTCACTGCTGTGGGACCTATTAAATACTGCCAGATAATAGTGTTGTGTTTTTTTGTTTTTTTTTCTCTCTCAGGTATCTTATCACTAAGGTGGACATATAATTTATTATCCAAACCAGGACACTTTGGACAGTGAAGCAGGCTGTGCTGTGAATTTTAAGTTGGGACAACAGATGTTAACCGGGACTGTCTGGGCAACCATAAACATATGGTTTCCTTGCTTGTCACTTGTATTGATTGAAGCCTTCTTCATGCGAAGGACAGTCCTTGTGTACCTCAGCCTCCACAGTGGCACAGATGTAACTAATCTATTGAATGAAATGAATAAAACAATTTGGGAATCTTTAGGAACAGGGATGGTAAATAACCAGGGTGGTTAACAGTTAACAGGCAGTATGCCAGATGTCACAAAGACTTGGGCCATTAGATGGTACCTTTCTTGTTGTACTGAATCACTAGTGGTCATTAAAAGGCAGCATGTGGATTATTGATAAAATAGTTATAGTACTTTGGAATAATTCATCAATACTGAGCACTTACCAGGTGCAACTGATGAGGTAGGCACTTCATATAGGTTAATTTAATCCTCTATAACTCTTTAGATTAGGTACTATCATATTCTCTATTTTGTAGCAGAGGATATTGATTCACAGAGAAATTAACTATTTGCCTAAAAGTGAGTAGTAAATAGCTGAGCAGGGTTGAAATGCAGAGTTTAAGCCAATAGTCACTGTATTATACAGTTACTACAGATATGGGGGGAATGATAGTGTGTAAGAGTGCAAATTGTTACCTTAAGCCTTTCTTCTTAGCAAATCTCAGAAAGAAATGAATCATTTCCTGTTCATCGTCAACAAAGGAGTTTGAATTCCTAATTATATATAATTACAGAATCCAGGTTATTTTTATAGCTCTTCTCCTCAAGGTCCCCATCTTTGGTAAAAATATCACATCTTAAGCCTGTGGACAGTTCAGTCTAGAGTTAATCACTTCGTATCAGCAGTGAAGCCAGGATTCTCATCTCCTGATTTCAAACTGTTTGCCCTCCCCTGCAGTCACTACTGAGGTTGAGAGGAGTATGAGAATTAAGAGAATCGATTGTTGACTCTCCTGAAGTTGAGGAGACGACCATTTTAAAAGTGACCTTTCTCAGTGGAAATTAGGGGTAAGATCTGAACCTTAGACAGTCTAGGCTGGTGGCAAAGAGTACAGCCCTGGACCCAGACTGCCCAGGTTCAAGTCCCATCTCTTCCACTTTAACTCTGAGGTCTTGGACAGATCCTGTACCTCCCTCTTCCTTTCAGTTTCTTCATCTGTAAGGCATGGATAATAATATCACTGGCTATGTTGGCATTGTCATAGGAATTAAATCAATATATGTGAAGTTCTTAGAATAGTAGGACCTGGCATAAGGGAATTCTATAGTTTTATCTATAATTCACATGCTGCCTTTTAAAGGACACTAGGTGATACAATAGAATAAGAAAGGTACCATCTAATGGCTCAAGTCTTTGTGACATCTGGCAATATTGCCTAAATACCAGATGGTGGATTTTCTCCTTAAAATTGTTTCTTTGGGCACAAGGCAGTGACTTGAAAGTCCCTACCCAACACCTGGCACTTAATAGGTATCTAATGCTTTTTGTTAAATTCAACTGAGAATTTAAAAGCACGTAGTATTTAAACCAGTATAGGAGAGTAAGAGTATATTCAGAGGCTGAATCTGGAAGGATCTAAAAAGTGAATAGAGGAGGGGAGAATATCAGTAATTATTTATGTATCGCAGGAAGATGGCACCTGCTGCGTCTTACTGTTTAAGAATTTCCCTAAGGCCTCATTTAAAAAAATGCATCCCCATACCCTGGCTGGCGTGGCTCAGTGGAATGAGCGCTGGCCTGTGAACCAAAAGATTGCCGGTTCGATTCCCCGGTCAGGGCACATGCCTGGTTGCAGGCCAGATCCCCCAGTACGGGGTGCATGAGAGGCAACCACACATTGATGTTTCTCTCCTCCTCTTTCTCTCCCTTCCTCTCTCTCGAAAAATAAATAAATAAAATCTTTTTTAAACATCATATTAACTCACATATTTTTAAAAAATAAAATAAAAAGTGCATCCCCAGAATCTGAGATTCTGACTTGGTCTGTATGAGTGGGACCCAGGGGTCTGCATCGACATGGCAGTCTGTAGACCAGATGTGGAGAAAACAGTTTCAAGTCCATCATCTAGGCGCATGTACACTGATAGCTCCTTGGCAATTGAAAGAGAGATTGTGTGTGTGTGTGTGTGTGTGTGTGTGTGTGTGTGTGTGTCGTATACAAATGGAGAGATCTACTGAGTCTGCTTATTAAGAAAACATTTCAGAGCCAAATTCATGGATGTTTGGCACTGATGACTCTTTAAAAGGTAAGTAGTGATAGTGGGTTGGCCAAATAGTTTGGTTTTTACCATAAGATGGCTCTAGTAGTGCTCAGTTGTCTTTAACTTCATTTGAAAGAATTTTGTTAGATTGTATTTTTGACAGTTGTCATGTCAGCATGCATTAAAAAAACAAAACTGGTGAATTTTTGTGTAACCATTTTAATATTGAAAATGGAAGAAGGTATGCAACATTTTTCACCATATCATTTATTATTCAGCATATGCTTTACTATTTCTAGAAAGGTAAAAATGCAACTGAAATGCAAAAAATGATGTGTGCAGTGTATAGAGAAGGTGCTGTGACTGATTGGACATGTCAAAAGTGGTTTGCAAAGTTTTGTGCGGGAGATTTCTCTCTGGACAATACTCCACAGTTGGGTAGACCAGTTGAAGTTGATAGTGATCAAATCAAGACATTAATTGAAAACAATCAACATTATACCTCGCTGGAGATAACCGACATACTCAAAATACACAAATCAATAAAATTATTGGTGAAAATGGAAAATGTGTCTTACGGCAAAAACTAGCCGAACTTTTTGGCCAGCTCAGTACATTTACAAACACTTTCCTGAGAGGTGGTGGTCTCAGTTACACAAAATTTAAGAAACTTCTGTCTTGGCCGAATCTTTGTGACTTTGCTTTACTTTACGTTAGGTATATTCTTTATTATTACACCTTTGGCAGTCCTTAAATTTTACCTCTCTTCAAAAAAGCAAAAGGCCATGTAACTACGTAAGTACATTGTTTTCTCAGCAGTTCTCTCTGGACAGTTCCCTGAGAAATGTACTGGCTGTGGCTGAGCCCAGACGGGCAGCCGGGGACGCTCATCACTGTCATCTTTCATAGGGGAGAGTCGGCACCAGAGGGGGATAGATTAGTTTATGGCCTACACACACAATAGGTACTTACAGCTACTAACTGGGAAAAAGTAGAACTGTATTTGCTGTCACGGAAAGATGTGTGATATATGGGCAGATGAAAACTCAGGTTAAGGAGCATCATGTACATATGTAACAATAGAGCTAAATATTTACTGGATACTTACTGTGTGGCAGACACTTAAAATGTATCATCTCCTTTAATCCTTACACTAAACTGATGAGTTTGAAGGTGTTGTCTCTGTTTTCTGATGGACAGGTGGCTCAGAGAGGGAAAGTGATTTGCCCAAGGTCACACAACCTGTAAGTGGCCGCCATAGCTCTGTGCTTGAACTGACAATGCTCCTACATCGATAGGCACACATTTTCTTGTTTTTAAATGCCTGTGAGGATGTACACCAAAATGTCCACAGTCGTTGGTAGGAATTTGGTGATTTTATTTTTTTCTGCTGCTTTGAACTTTTGTTTTTCCTGAACCACCAGTTATTACTTAAATGAACCAATAGATCATCCTAATGGCATTCTAAATGTGTGAAGTTGGTTATTGGTATGGCTTTTGTCATTCGGGGATTTACATGGAGACCATCACAGAGAAGCTAAACCAATTAACCACTGTAGGGAAGGTGCTATTGAAATCCCTCCTCCTGTTTTCATTATCACTTTCCATCCTGTGATAGAGGGTAGATTATTTCTTGGTTTGTAGCAGTAAATAGTCAAGGCTGGGATGTAGGTGAGAAGCCACAGTAAATGATCTTCAGGTTTTTCTCATCTAATCAGTGACACCCCACCCCGCCCCCCACCAGGCCATAAGCAACCCTTAGACTTAATAAGGTTGTCTGCCTCATTTCCAGAGGTGGGGCCGGGCCTGGCCGGGCTGGGCTGGGTTGGGCCTGGCTGGGCCGGGCCGGGGCGGGGCGGGCTGGGCTCCTGCCTTCCCTCTCCCTTGTGGAGTGTCTGTCCTCCATCCTCATGGGGAGAGTGCTCTCTTGCTGGTGCTGCCAGATCTGCCTCTGGGGGCAGGGGATGGGCATGTGGAGCCCTACAGGGCAGGGCTTTGCCCCACTTGTGCCACCTGACCCAGTCTGCAGTCCCAGCCCACTTTGCTCTCCCCTGGGGCTTTTCTTTGACCACCTCCTCCAACTCCCCCCACTGTACCCAGCTTCCTCGCCCCCAGGATTTGCCTTGTCTCCTGACCTGTTGCTGAGTGCTTTGTGTGGCTCTGGTGCCCCTCCCTCATCCTCTTGGAGCCTGAGGTGTTTGTCCTCATAAGAGACTGTTGAAGGCCTGCTTCTCCCCTCCTGGGCTTAGTGCTATCAAGGTCATGTGGATGTCGCCTTGGTCTCCTTTGCTGTTCACATGGCCTCTTCCATGTTTGTTACCATGGCACCCATCCAGCCTAGAGAAACCTCCACGATCTAATTTCCTTCCTCATGCTCCAGTCCCCCCTCTGTACCTCAGCCCCTGAATTAGTTATGCAAGCAAACAAGTTTTGGCTGGCACTATAAATGGGGGGCTGGTTTCCAGGGACTGAGGCCCTGGTCTTTAGGAGAGGAAAGTAATGATGTCATTACCCTTGCCATTTTACTGAATGTCTGCTGTGTGCCCCACACCTGCAAGGTGCATTCTTTCTGGGTAGAATCTTGAATCCCTCTGCGTGTTGTGTGGCCTCGAGGTGAGGAATAGTTTCATGGATGCCTTTACCATCTAGCAGGAGGGTTTATAATCTTACCTGTGTATGCCACAAAGGATTTCTGGGCACCGGAAGTTCTGGGAGGATTTGACCTGGAGGTAAAAAGATTGGGCAGAGCTGAATTAGAAGTTGTTCCAGTTGTAGGTAACAGCATTTGAGGAAAAGGAAGTTCCTAGTTCTAGTTAATGAAAGTTTCTTGCCTGTTGCTTGGAAACACCCAAGTGTGAAGACTTGAAGGACCCTGGCTTTCTACAGGGGCAGCTTTTCCATTTGACTTGCTAGCTGAAGACAGGTAATGACTCAGGGACCGCCTTGTGATGGATAGTTTGTGTTGCTGTGCTCTGCTTTTTCAGAAATGGAACCAGTGATGCTCTTAGCCGGGCTTCTCACCTGTCTGCATTTTGTCCTGTTAACTGTGGACCCCTTGGTGAAGCTAGTTTAACATCCCAGTTATATCGTGTTCCAAATTTTCTTTGTGAGCCATACGTTCCTTTAACAGGTCATGTGTTGTTATAGCTTTTGAGGCTGTGTGGGTATGTGTGTGTGTGTGGCTTTTCCACCATTTTTAAGAGTCAGTTTTGTTATTTTTTTCTGGGCTTGATTTACCACTCAGGTCATCCACCAGGGAAATGCTAACCTGGGGAGAAGCAGATGCAATGAAGAGAAATACAGAAAGGTGTGGCTCAGGGTAGTGCTAGTGGAAACCTCACAGTCCCTGGCTTCTCAGGTTAGTCGTACCCGTCGGAGCCATATGGAGTTGGCACATTGCTTAACCCTTCTAAGCCTGGGCCCTTCAGACAGCTGTAAAGGAGGACGCTGGTGCCTGCCTTGCTAATGTGTTGAGTTGTAAAAACCAGCTGAGGTCCCAGAGAGTGAAGTGCTGGGCGCTTGTAACACATGATTTATAACCTGGGTAAAGATCCCATTATTTGCTTGGTACACATTTATCAACTCCCTTCTGTATGCTGGGCACAGTGGTGTATACCAGCTCCCCTCAGGGCACAGTCCCAGCAGCACAACATCAGCTTGGTGGAAATGCCAGTTCAGGGGCCCTCCTGGAACCCCCTGAGTCAGAATCTCCAGGGCTGGGGCTCACGACTCTGTTTTAGCAAGCCCTCCTGGTGGCCTTTAGCAGACCCTCCTGGTGACATGCTCCCAAGTTTGAGAAGAAGCCCTGGCACAGTAGGATGGACACAGACAAAGAAGGTAAACGTCGTGCATGAGTCAGGCACAGGGAGCAGGAGGGGGCAGGTGGGTCTCCAGTGTAAGATATGACATTCTGATGAACTGTCCTGGGCACCTAGGGGGAGAGACAGGAGATGGATAGCAGGTCCTCTTGGAAATCCTCACCCTGGGTTGTGGTACCTGCGTAGCACCTTACTGTGTTTGGAGAGCACAGAAACTTTGAGTACCTTCAGGACAGGTAAGTTGAGGCGCCCCCTATCTGGCTTCAAATGGCACAGGGAGGCAGAGAAGGTGCTGGAAACACACCAAGCCAATTTGGAGCTTGAATTCAACCTCTTATTAAAGCATCCACCACCACCACCAAAGACATTTTTTTTAAAGAAAAATTTTAGGCTCCAAGGAAAATTGAGAGGAAAGCAGAGATTTTCTTCCCTTCTCCCCACCATACACACACAGCCCCTCTCTCTCTCAGCATCCCGCCACCAGTGATATTTTTACTACAATTGGTGAACCTACTTTGACATACATTTGCCCAAAGTCTTTAGTTCACATTAGGGTTCATTCTTGGTTTTACTCATTTTGTGGATCTGGACAAATTGTATAAAGGCATCTATTTATCATTATAGGGAATATTTTCACTGTCCTGAAAATCCTCTGTGCTTTGCCAATCCATCCCTACCCCTTCTATCCTCTGGAAACCACTGACTTTTTCAGTCTCCATACTTTTGCCTTTTCCAGAGTGTCATATGGTTGGAATCATACAGTATGCAACCTTTTGCAATTGGCTTCTTTAACTTTGTTATATGCAGCGAAGTTTCTTCGATGTCTCTTCATAGCTGGATAGCTCATTTCTTTTCAGTGCTGAATAATATTCCGTTGTCTGGATGTACTGCAGTATGTTTGTCCATTCACCCATTGAGGGACATCTTGGTTGCTTCCAAGTTTTGGCAGCGATGAATTCTGTAAACGGTTTTGCCTGCTACAGTCTGAAAGCCTCAGATTCTAGAGCATTGTCAATCCCCTTACCCTCTCTTTGCTACTCAGAAAACTGAGGCCAAGGAGTGGGACCTTGTGTCAGGTCCACCAGTGGCTGAGCTGATGTAGAACTCAGGTACACAGCTGCTTATTTCTGTTATTACTGATGCCCCTGTTTTGTGTCATGAGATAAGGGGGGATGTTAAGAATCATTGACAAACACAATTGCACACAACATATTTGAACATAAAGCTTCTGACTTGTCTTTATTTGCTCTGCCACATATGCCATTTTAAATAAGATTTATTGGTATAATTCACATACCATAAAATTCACCCTTTTATGTGTACAATTTAGTGATTTTTAGTATAGCCACTGGATTGTACAACTATCTCCATGCCACCTAATTTTAGAAAATTTTTATCATTCTAGAAAGAGACCCCACAGTCATTAGCAGTCCCTTCCCAGAGCCCACTCTCTCCAGGTCCTGGTAACCATGAATCTACTCTCTGCATCTTTGGGTTTGCCTGTTCTGGACATTTCATATGAATGGAATGATATACTATGTGGCCTTTTGTCTTTGGCGTGTTTCAAGGTTCATCCATAAATAAGGTTTTTCATTTCTCCTGGGTATATGCCATGGACTGAAACTGCTGGGCCATGTTATTTCCATGTTTAACACTTCAAGGATCTGCCAAGTAGTTTCCGAAGAAGCTGCCTCACTTTACAGTCCTACCAACAATGAAGGGCTCCAGTTTCTCCGCATCCTTGTCAGCACTTGTTATTGCTTGTCTTTTTTATTTAGTCATCCTGGTAGGTGTGAAGTGATGCCTCACGGCTTTGGTTTGTATTTTCCTAATGACTTATGTTGTTGAGCATCTTGTCATGTGCTTAATTAGCCATATTTTCTTTGGAGAAATGTGTCTTCAAGTTCTTGGATTGTCTTTATTGTTATGTATTCTTCATTTAGTCTAGTTTCCAGTCCCTTATCAGATATGAGATTTCTAAATACTGTATTCCATTCTGTGGATTGTCTTTGCTTTCTTAATGTTGTCCTTTGAAGCACAAACATTTTTAATTTTGATGTCTCATTTATGCATTTTTTTCTTTGATTATGCTTTTGGTGTCATTGCCAAATATAAGGTGGTCAGGGAGATTTATTTCTGTGTTTTCTTCCAAGAATTTTACAGTATTGGCCATTATACTTAGGTCTTATGCTCCCTTTCAAGTTGCGAGGCTTTTCTTTGTTGTTTGTTGTTGTGAAAAATAACCTTTGGTTAGGGTTATTGAAAGTATATAATGAATGAAACAAAAAGCACTTTGATTTTTCAAAAAGGATTGATGTTCTGCTCTGTCCTGTTTTTGAAATTACTAGTCACAGGAGGCCAAAATTATAGGTTTTGTTTTTTGAAGGAATAAATAAATGCCCCAGCCTCAAATTAATTTTATTCTAAAATTGAGCTGACGGCTAACACAAGATCCAATTTAGGAAGTGTTTTGACATTGCCCTCAGTGAGCCTTTCAAGAAGCACATGTTATAAAATAAGAATGTAAACATTCACGTGGGTTGCTTAGTAGTGAATTTTTAAAGTATTGTATTTGACTTTATGGGAAAGACTTGAGAGTGTGTGACTTGGTTGCCCATACTTATATGCTCTTTAGGTACGTAAATAGACCACATAGTTTTAGTCAGAGAGAGCAGGTACATCTACTCAGGTTCCTTATAATCACTTTTTTTTAAATGGGTAATTAATAGTACATATTTTATGGCATTGAGAGGGTTGTATTAGCTGACATTAAAAGGCTTAGAACAGAGTCTAATGCTTAGGAGATGTTCAAGTGCTTATTATTAAATATATCAATTATTTAAAAAATATTTCTAGTATACAGTTAAGCCACAAGCATGATTTGTACTTCTAACTTGAATGTTAAATACTACTATGTTTTCGAATTGTGTAAATATATGTTAATTATTAACTTTGCCCACAGGAATCGTCGTTTTTATGAATAACTTAATGAGATAGCCTAATGACATTTCTGTTATTTATAACATTTTTCGCTTAGCTATAATTTGGGTTCAGAAGAGCTGTTGTAGAACCAGATGGGAGAATGGATTGATGTCAGGTTCTCGTCCTTACTTACAACAGTTTAAGGGGTGAAATGCTGCCAGGGCTTTCTTGAATGTCACCAATAATGGTTAGAAGTAAAACCAAACAGGCAAAAATGCCGCCTGCTGTAGCGTTTGCTCGTTCCTTACAATCTTCAGGAAAGAATTCTATACCAAGGTGTTTTTTTTCTCGCAGCCCAAACATGAGATAGGTCGTAAATTTGTGAGAGGAACTCATAGAGCTTTTTGGAGATGGCTTTGGACCAATTACAGGTCAGCATTAGTAGATTGGGGTTCCGTCTCTGTCCTCAGGGAGTTCCCAGTCCGGGGACTTGGGAAGGGTGTGTTTGGGTGGGTGGCTGTGGAGGCATTAACTCATCAGGTGGGACGCATGTAGGTGATGAGTATATGGGCATCTTCTAGCCAGACAGGCCTGACTGCTAGGAAGCAGCATGAGAAGCAGGGCTGAGAAGTTAACACTGAGGGGAGGAGGATTGGGCACTAAGTTTGGAAAAGAATTTGAAGCCAGTTTGGACTTTATTGTACAAACCATCACAGAGATTACCATTAAATGCAATTAGTACATGGCAACAAAATATATGTGAACTTGCCAATATGTAAAGTTAAAATAAAATGTAATAAAGACTGCCCGCTACCTCGTCTTAACAGTTTATAAAGTACTGCTTCACTCACTGGATTCTGAGAAATAATTTAACTTGTTTTGCTTTCATTTTTAAGCAATTCTGTGATTTCTCTCTGAACTGTTAACTCAACAGCAAAAACATGTAGCAAAAACATGTGGCCAGAATACTCTTTCCTTCTTGTTTGTAGAGTTCAGTAGTAATTAGGAAGGGATTTTTGAAGCTCTTCTTGAAATGTGCGCTAATGACGTGATCATGCATTTCGTGGTTTCTCAGTAGAGAGCATGGCAGCAAAATACCAAATGCTATGAAAGAGATGGTGACATTTCATGTCCCTCTCGGCTAATTGCCATTATGAAAACTTTCAGATGTGGATTAATTTTGTAGGAGGGGAGCCCATGGAGTAAGGAAGGGCTGGATTGGGAGAGCTTCTTTGGAAGGACCTGGTGTCCTTCCCAAGCCTCGCCCTTCAGAGTGGCCACAGGGAAGGGGTACAGCATAGAAGGCCCTGGGCTGAGGCTGAGAAAAGAGCGCCCCACCCCGTTGAATTGGAGGCAGTGCTTCACAGGCTTCCCGCTTTGACTACAAAGTGAGTCATTAAATGTTGTCTTCCTCTGTTGCCATTTTTATTTTAAAAATTCAATTATTTTAGTATATAATAAATAGAAAACAAAGTAGAGAGAGGGAAAAGAGTAGCTTAAACCTAGCAGTCCTCACTCCGGTGATTCTACCCCCAGGGACGTTTGGCAGTGTCTGGAGACGGTTTTGTCACAGGTGGTGGTGAAGGTGTGCTGAGGTCAGGAATGCTGCTTGACATCTTTCATGCACAGGCCAGACTCCCACAATGGAGAACGACCCAGCCTCAAATACCAGCAGTGCTGAGGTTAAGAAATCCTGTAATAACCCTACTCTAACATACAGTAGTCCCACCTCTAATTGCATTACCGTATTGGTTTATTTTCTTTCTTTATTGTATATGCACATACATAATTGTGTACATACTTTTTTATATCTAGATTTTTTCACTAAGCATCATATTCTAGTTAAAATGGTTACTATATAGTCTTCCAGACTTTGTAACCCATGTTCCTTTACTGTAAATATTCTAAATTACTGCTCTTACGAATGGCCTATAATGAACAACTTTCTGCACTTGGCTTTTTCTGAATTTCCAGTTATTTTCTAAGGGTAGGATTTACAAGTGTTCACATTTTTCTAAGGGGTGGATTATTTTTGATGGTTCTTGGCGTATATTTCCAAATTGCTTTCCAAAGGTGTCCTGATTTCAGAGTGTCATCAGCAATGAATGAATTTCTTTTTTACCTGTGTTTTTGTCAGCATAAAGGATCCTTGTTATGAGAAAAAAATGTTTTTGCTAATTTAATAGGCAAAAAGTGGTATTTCTTTGATTAGTAGTCTTCGTGATGTGCTTTCTGAGAGATGCGGTATACTTTTAATCATCTAGCATCAGAGGTCATTATACAACCATCTGTGTCCCCTCAGCAGGGTCAGTAGAACGAGATCTGTAATGACTGCAGGGACATCGAGGAAATAAATTGCAGTAGTTTCCTCTCTCTTGGAGGACTTTAAAAAGAATCAGAATCATTTGACGCATCATGGAAAATCCCGTCAAATTCTGAGAAAATAGAACTGATATTGGTGGAATGATTCAAGTTAGTTAAAATATATTTAGGTAAAAGTTAGGGTTCCATTACACTTTCCTATTTTTAATTAGTTATCATGTATTTTATGGGCACTCAGTACGCTCCAGCATTTCCTACACAGAATGTGTTTGTTTGGCATACAGAATGGGCCATAAATATGTATTAAACATGAGTGAACAAACTTATGCCCTTACTGTAGGGCTTAGAGTATAATTTTCTAGTGTGATGATTGCAGAGGGTTACAGGTGAGTGTTACCTTTGATGGACTGTTGGTCTTGGCTATGATTTACTTGATGTCGAAATGTTGATTAGAAATAAAATTCCAATTATATCACTTTTCCCAGTGATAAACCTGTTTCATGGAAAGGTGACTGGTCTTAGAACAGGGCTTCACAGGGCTTCAGAAACTCATCAAAAGCATGACTTTTCCCATAGGTTTTCTAAGTTTCAAATATGTGAGGGAAGCAGTAAAAATTCTCTGGTTTTTGGAGAGTTGATTCTTTTGGGGATGAAACATCGAAATCATTCCTCATTTTACAAATACTGTTCTTTAAATGTTTGTGCTTGAAAAGGGCTATTTTTCTCTCCATTTTAGTGCTGGTGTGAGAAAACAAGTGCCTGACCTGGGATTTCGAGAAAGACCTGCCTCCTTGACT
Source organism: Mormoops blainvillei (assembly GCA_004026545.1). Taxonomy (NCBI): domain Eukaryota; kingdom Metazoa; phylum Chordata; class Mammalia; order Chiroptera; family Mormoopidae; genus Mormoops; species Mormoops blainvillei. Next base: position 543,643 of record PVJD01000175.1, read on the forward strand.
TTCAAAACTTGTTTCTTCTACAGAACCCTTCTGATTTGTGCAGCAGTTTTGCTTCATTTGGGCTTAGGTGGGCTCGCCTCAGTGGGATAGCCATGTGACACCATCCAGTTGGGACAGCAGGTGTGGACCAGGACTGTCCTGGACAAATACTGTGTGTGGGCCATCACCTCCAGTCCTTGCTTCAGATTGTCGACTGACCCTTTTGCTACTTTCTATCCTTAGCTAATCAATCCGGGCTTCAAAATAGGAAAAAGCACTGAATCAAGTGTTTAAATTGCCCTGATACATTTTATACTAGCTATAGAACATATTTGAAGGCAATATTGTTTGCCGTTTTTGTGTGAACCAGATGCAAGACTTTTTAACCTGGGAGGGAGTAGCCGGTTCTGCATCTGATACACATACACACATGGGGACTTGGATGCTATTTTATAAGGCTTTGGCCTTTCTTCCCCCACTCAAAATATTTGTAGCATGAAGCCTAGAGTTCTCTTTCTCCCTCTCTGGTATTATGGATAGGTATCTAACCTTTTTTGTAAAAACACTTTTAAAAACTAAAATACATAAATACGCTTGATAAATGAAGCAGGTGGAAGAGCACACAATGTTAAAGTTCTTTTCCCGTGTCACGGACCCATTTTACAGATGTAACCACCAGTGAGTTCTCTTGTATCCTTTCAGAACTTTGCTTTTGGCATCTCTCTATCTCTGTCTTACTCTCCCTTCTGGTTTTTAACCCGCAGGCTCTCATATGATCCTACAGTTCTGCGATGTACTTTTTCCGTTAACAATATGGATCCTGGACCTTTTCCCACAGCAGTACATAGAGACACAGCTTCTTTCTGCAGCAGTTATACAGAGTTCCATTCTGTGGATGTGCCATGATTTATTTAGCAGTTTCCTGTTGACGAACATTGAAGTTACATGCTGTGCGTTGCCTTTTTAAACAAACACTGCCTGGGTTTGAACCCTGGCTCTACCAGCTGCTAGCTCCTTGACTTTGAACAAGTAACTTTCCGTCTCTTGTCCTTGGGTTTCTCCCCTGTATATGGGGATGGTTATGAGGAGTAGAACAGCTGATGTACTTAGAACAATGCCTGGGGTGTGGGGGGTGCTCGCCGATCGTTTGCACCATCTCTGACTGAATCGGTCAGTGCACACTTGACAGTATATTCATGGAATAAGTTTCTAAAAGCAGACTTGCTGGATTGCTGATTTAAAAAATCGTGCAATTCCAATTGGGGTGGTTATTCCTAGGTGACCTACACAAATGTTGCACCAAGTTACTCTTCCATTAGTAATTGAACTTGTGTGCTTTAAAGGGCTTAGTTTTGTGGGGTTTTTTCCCCCTAGCATAAGGAAGCTTAGAAGCAAGCAAGTTCCTTTATTACTTCCTTTTACTTATCTCTGGTCTTGAGTACATAATGGCACATCTTGTGAAATGCCGGAGTGATAATCCAAGCATTGTGTGACTCTCTGTGGAAGAATGGACAAAAATGTGAAGAAAATCAATGGTCCTTGGACTTGTGGTTGAAATGTTCTCGCTCATTGTTTGACTACAGTGTGCTTGACTAAGAGGAAAGGTTACTTCCTGCGTATTCAGTGTTGCTTGATATTTGCATATGAGCAGGTACATCCTGCCTGATGAAGTGTTGAGACCCATTGGGATGATTGACATCAGCTCACGGTAAAACAGGGCAACGTTCTTAGATTCATTTTCCTCTTCATTGGGTGGGGTTGGAGAGCAGACCCAAGTTAAATGCTAAGCTATGGTAAGATGGGCTGCCTCTGCTGATGAATAATTGCTTGGCAGCCGTATGGGCAGTAAAGTCCAGGTTTCTGCACACCATCCCTAGTGAGGCGGGCCTTGTTATCCATCACCAGGTCAGGTCATGTCTGATAGCTGGTTGTGCCCACTACGGTGTGGGGAACTAGGGAAGGGAGAGACGACTGTGTGAGAGGAAGCCGAGGGACTCTTGGCAAAGCCTGGGGGCGGGGGTGGACCCGGCATCCTGGGAGCAGCTCCCAGGTCCTGGAACTGGTGACACCCTTCTCCTTGGTGTGGAGACCCCTGCTGGTCCAGCCCAGGGGGCTCTTCATTTTGACTTCCTGCAGGCCCACAAGGGGAGGATCATTGGGACAGTGGCTTTTTCAGCAAAGAACAAAGGAGGTTCTCTCACACACTGGCCTTGCTGCTGCTGCTTTTGTAATCATCACCACATCTCCCCCGCCCCATCCCCTGCTTCCCTCTAAGCAGTGGGGCTCCTGGCTAAACGGCCTGCTTACCCAGTGGCCCCGCACAGCCACTGTAGCAGCTACCTTGTGGAGGAGGGGCTCCAAGAGCAGGGCAGAGGTGCACGGGAAGTTAGAGAAAGCTGGGACCTGACGCTTAGGGCCTGTCAGCCCGTTCTGTCCATTTTTCAGATTGTTACTCACTTTACCTTGGGTGGAGGGGGCATTCCTCCCACAGCACTTAGCCTTAATTGCCTCGTCCCCGGCTCCTTTCCCAACTGTTCCTGCTCCATGGTATCTAGACCCTGTTCCTCATTGGCTGTCTGCTTTCTTGGTGTGGAGCTAGAGTCTCCCCTCGAAACAGGAATCTCAGCTTTAAGGTAGTAAAGCAGAAAACCTGTGTCTGAGCTCAAAGCGAGGGAGGTGACCATGGAGCAGGATGGAGCGCAGCTTAACCTGCCGCCCTTGGGTCTGGGCCAAGGCCTCCAGCTGGAGCTTCCTTGACAGTCAGTGTCATGACCTGATGAGGTTGTGGGGTGCAGTGGAGGAGGGCAGGGGTGCCGTTCTAGCTTTCCATGGGATTGTAGACATGCTTCCTTTTCTTTTCCATAGAATCAAACAATTTTGGAGATGGAGTGGACCTTAGAGATAATGGACTCAGTGAAATTAACTTCTTACTGGTCACAGTTCTCTTGCAGAATTTGGAGAAAACTGTGACCCTCTACCTAGAAAAAAGGCTCACAGTGTATTTACACATATATACACGAAAGTGCACGCCAGGTGAGGGGTTCACAGGCCCCCGAGGTTTGTTTATACCTGCACCGTGGGCAGCCACATCGTCCCCACAAAGGACTGATGGCGAGGGAAGATCAGTGACTTGCGCAGGGTCTCAGTAAGAGGTAACGTGCTGGAAGACATAGTCTTCAGAGCCCTGTCTTGACTTTTGTCCTCTGCTATTTGCCTCATTGGAGAAGGTGACATTGTTTTTTGTTTAATTTTAAGTTCTGGGACTCATCACCAAAGGATATTTTATTTAATGTCAAGTAGATGATGTTACTAGGAAAGAAACACACGGAGTTGTGGAAGGAAAGGGAAAAAGGTGTGGAAGTGGTGAAAGGCTCCTTTAAGCCATTGATGGTGACTATCATGATTTTATTTAGGAAACAGTATCATGTATTACAACTGTCTTAAATAGTATGGCATCTTCCCACTCAACTCCCAGCTATGAGGTTGGTCTGAGATAAAGGCCAGTTTCCTTTTCCCGACATCTTCCCTGGGACACCCATCAGAAGGCCTCCCATGCGGAAGGTACTTTGTAGGTAAATGTCTGTGGGACTGAATTTCACTTCTGTAAGAAGGCTGGCTGGAGGGGGAAGGGGAGGAGCTTACGGCTCCCTGAGGGCTGTATCTCCTTAGAGACAGGTCTGCGATCCCCTCCTACAGCGTGGCCTACTTGAGCTACATCACTGACCTTGGTCAGATGCTTGGGTGGGAGGAGTCCTCCAGCTCTGTGACCTGTGTGACTTCTGCTTCAGTATCCCTCTCTGCAGAAGGGCACCTCAGGAGGGTTACTGTTGAGGGATGGAGAGAATGTGTTTGGTGGGGGTGGGGGAAGTCAAGGTAGTATGTGGTTCCTACCAGATCCCCTGGAAATGGTGGCCAGCACCACCTTCAACATCATCTTTTAGCGTCATTGTTATGTCATCTTCATCCTGAGCCAGGTGGTTGACAATGAGTAGGCATGCGTTTCAGTGTTCTGGTCTTATTTGAAACATGTGACTATTTCTTATCATATCTAGACCAGGGTGCAAAAGATCTCGTTTGGTGATCAGGTTTATTGGTTTGAAAATAGTCATCTATTTGACTTGGGCTGAAAATTGCTGACCCTATAGTTTTATTTTTTATATACAGTCTTAATGTTCTTCTGCAGAAAGCCAGAGGCGTCAGGAACTTACACAAGTAACATGCACACAAATAGTGGCTTATTCATTTGTGAATAATCCCAATGAAAATACATAGCTTGGAACAACATGAAATCATGAAGGGTGGGCCACTTTGCAGGATCTATACGTATTTCCTGTCTCTTGGGATGCCCACAACCACGATGTAGATGTTTATGTTGGTAATTGTCCTTTCCTGGTTTCCTTTGGCTACAAAAGCCAAAAGTGGTTCACGAGAGATCATTTTCAAAAAAAAAATCCCTGAACCAGCAAAGCACCAAATAGGAGGAGAGGAAGGGAAAACAGAAGGTTGACTCCCACTCAGCTTTTGGTGTAAGGAACACTGCTTTTTATCTTATGTGGAGAAGAAAAGCCAAACTGTTTCCACAGATGCGCTTCTCTCTCTGTGGCGTCAACAGCACCTGTGGTGATTTTGTGGAAGGTGCAGGGACATGCTGTGGACTTAGATTTTAGCATATCCTGTGTTGGGGTCCCCAAGAGGAGTTCTGCAGGGGCTTCTGTGGGCTTCTCTAATGTTTGACACTTTAGGCGCAACTGGCAAAGCCATCAGGAGCTTATTCTCTGAGGGGACGGGCAGCCAAGGGCCTCCAAGCAGGAGGCAGGGTATGGGCAGCTCCACCAGCCCAGCTTTGGAAAGGGAGGCTGCTCTCGCCTCTGTCTCAAGGAGCAAGCCGAGCCAGGGACCACTTCTGGGGGCCGTTCGCACCTGAAGCCGAGGAACCGGGTCTGCGTGTCGGAGGGAGCTCGGCAACCTCCCAGTGTTTCACAGATGAAACCAGACCCTCCTGAGGACTTCTGGTGAATCTAGGAATGAAAAGGGATTTCCCATTTGACAGATCAAGTGGACTTGTCTTCGCCAGCCTTTCAGCAGGGTATTAAAAGTCCTAATGGGCCTTTGGGCATTTTCCACTCTCCCCACTGGCCATGAACCTCGGCTGCTCGCTGCTCTACGTGGGGCTCCCGAGGGGTGGGCCCCTGGGATGGAGTGTCAGAGCCATGGGCAGGGGGAGCGCAGCCTGTCCCTTCTGTTTTGGGTTGTGTTTCACCCTTTCTGGAGTGCTCACCCTGCTCGCCACCGCAACAGGGGCACAGACTGCTGGAGGCTTCAAGGCTATTCAGTTTTCACGTGCTTTGTCGTTCGTTCATTCTGCGGGTATTGATTGTGGTGTTCCTTGAGTGTCTCTTGGCTCCCTCTTTGTACCCCAAGAGAAGATGGATGCTTCTCCCCGCCCCACCTTGCACAGCACCTCCTACTTGCCCCCTTCAGAGTGCCTGGGGCATGACTGATCATGGTCGTCTGCTTCCCCCAGTGGACTGGTGGTCCCTGGGGTAAGGCCAAAGGCTGCTTCGTGGTTTCATCTTCAGCATCTACCCCAGTGCCTGGGGGCGGGAGCTCCCAGGCTTAGTGGATGAAAAGTTCCCATAGTCCTTTTTATACAACACTAAATGGTCATTTGGTCATCCAAGTACAACGCTTCTCTCCTCTGACAACCAGTGCTCCTACTGTGTGTTATTTCACTTTACATTTTTCATTTTATTTTGGAAGCTTTCGAAGTGACAGAAAATTTGAGAGAACAGTGCATTGACCCCCTGTGCCTACTAATGGTTGACTTCTTGATGTTCCTTCTCTGTCTCCACATACACACACGCGTGCCCTCACACACATACACACACGTACACACACTTGCACCAAATCATCCGAAAGGAGGCTGCAGACATGGAGGTGCTCTGCCTACCTGTAAGTATTTAAGTCCTGGGAAGGGAATAAGATTCCCCACTAGAAAGTACCTCACCAAGGATGACAGTGCTTTGTGAGTACAAAGTGTGGAAAATTACTTTTTAAAAAACTGGAACAATTTGAAATAGCTTCATTAGAAGCTAACATCTGAACTGAGCTGCATGCATAGATGCCCCTTAACAGCATCCATGTCTAAAATTTTATCAGGGGAAAGGTACAGTCTTTCAAAGAAGAACTCGCTATCTCCCTGAAAAACTCATTCGACTTTACCATATTTGGAGCTTTTGCTTCTATGATTCCTCTGTGGTTTTGTAATAACCACACTTATTATTTCCCTTGCCTCTCGGGGGCTGTCATCGAAGAAGTGCCTTTAATTTTGCTTGCGTTTTCTGGCAGGTTTTATTAATGTGCAGAAGGGCTGTGTGGACCAGCGAGGTGTTCAGTCAACTGGCTTCTCTGTGCTGCATGACAGGCTCGTGAGGACTTAGAGCCCGGAGCAAACCCGACTTTTGCATTTTAATAACAGCTATGGCTTAATTTTGCGATTTGCTTAGAATTCTATACATCCATAAATAAAAGGCAGTGTAGGCCTTTCAGCAGGGTATTAAAAGTCCTAACGAGCCTTCGGGCACTTTCCACTCTCCCCCCCACTGGCCATGAGCCTCCGCTGCTCACTGCTCTACGTGGGGCGCCCGAGGGGCGGGCCCCTGGGATGGAGCGTCAGAGCCATGGGCAGGAGGAGCGCAAGTAGTCACAACTTCAGCTCTTTCCACCATGTAGTAGAGGGCTTTGCTAAATCTAAAAATGGGTCCTCGAAGCTGAAAGGCCACCTCTGGAGCACTTCGGCGGGACTGTGCCCACTTTCCAAGTTCTAGGGGTACACGAGATATGCACCCACAGCCTGCTCCCCGGGCAAGCGAGAGGCTGTTGGGCATTTCATTGGGTAAATAGAAGGGAAATTGTGGAAATTAACTATTCAGTACTGGTTTGGAGTGGGAATAACAACTCGCGTGAAATGGAGGTAAATGCGAGCATGAACCGGCAGGCTCCTGGAACACAGGGAGCCTTGAGGACAAGTGGAGACCACCACTAGCGAACCTGGGTCTTGATTTTGACTTTCCAAACCTTTCTGGGTAGAGTAAGATTGACCACTGTTGGGTTTTGTTCAGCATTGTAACAGGTTGTTCCTCCCCCTCCGACACCGTCCCCACTGGGAGAAGATATATAGAAAGTGTAGAGAATGGGAAGATGTGGAGTAAGGGCAGACAGCCCATCCTAGTCGACCCTGGCTTCTCGTTCTTTCCCTCATTCCAGGTGTGGAAACCTCTCTGGGCCTCAGGCACCGGCCATCATTACCTTGTTGACGGGTTTCTCCCAGACACACACAGTCCGTGTTGTCATTCAAATCCAATTTGTAATTGTCTCAATTCAGTAGAGGACAAAAAATCCACCACCAACACCCAAACCCCCCGCCCCCCACACAAAAAAATCAAATAATCCACCTTTTTAATGACGGAGTAGCTCTGATGGACAGGAAGCGGCCCACCGTTTCCTGTCACACTCGAGCTGGAGGCCCAGAGCCTGAGTCCAGGCAGAGTGTGGAGTGGAGCACGGGCCAAGACGGTGCCCCAGGGCCCTGGGCAGGCGTGAGGTTCTCCAGTGTTGGAGTGGTAAAGGCTCCCTGGGACCCCTCCAGATGGGGGCGCCTAGTCCAGGCTTGAGAGAGGGGCACTGGCTTCACATCGTTGGCCTCTGGAACAGAGGAGACCCCTGCCCAGTGCCAGACAGACATCTGCAGAAAGGGCACTATGCAGAGGACGTGCAACCCCTACAGGAGTTTGTGTTTTGCCCCAGGAGAGAGAGTGGTCATCAGTGGGGGTGGAGATCTTGGTTTAGCATTTTACACAAATTATTATTGCTTCCTGAAAGCAGCGGTGCACAGAAGCCAGGACATGGCTAAGCTCGGAATTCTTGGAGCTGGATGCTCATTTCACACCAGGCACCAGCCCCTCCTCAGATCTGTTGGTTGCGGGCATGGGGCGGGGGCAGTTAGAGAAGACGTGAGGATGAATTTTCAAGGGGTAACTCACATCCAGGGTAGTAGGTTAGAAGATGAGCTCCTGTTCTGCGGGTGGGGGACCCTTAATAAAATAAGTCATCCCCGTACATGAACAGTGTCAGTTCGGTGATGCACCTTCTAAAGAAAGTAAACAGCCAGATGACCGAAAGCAGCTCTGTCTAATAGACATGAGGTGTAAGCCACATTAAAAGAAGTAAAAAGAAACAAGTGAAGCTAATTTTAAAATATTTTTAATCCAGTATATGTTATTGTTGTAGCATGTAATATAAAAACGATCAAGATTTTTTTGCACCAGGCCTCCTAAATCTGAGGTATATTTTATACTTAGAACATCTCCATTGGGACACGGCCACATCTCAAGTGCTCAGTGGCTTTGGACAGTGAAGACTTAGAGGGTGCTGGGGGCGGTGGTGCGGGCCCACTTTAGTTTGGGTGGTGTTCTTTTAAGCAATGTCGCATCAACACCTTGATGACAAGGTGTTCCTACAACTCATTTATTTTGTGTGTTGTTTGTGGCCAATATGCCCACACATCATGGTAGATTATTATTTTCATCTTAGTGCTGATGATTAAATATCTGGCCTTTCTTTTTTTAGCCGTCTTGCTCTGGGCACTGATGGAAGGGATACCCTAAGGACAGGCAGTAAGAGACCACTCAGTATTACAGGAGGTGACAGGAAGCTTTGGGGTCTCCAGGGGCCCTATTTGATCAGAGACCTCATTTTTCATGCAGGGAAGTTGCTTTTACAGATCCTGTGCTTTCTGCCCGTTTCCTTAATGATGGGACGGAATTCCACCAACGTTCATGTTTGACCTGAAAAGTCTCCCACTGGGAAAAGTCATTGGCACAGGCAGTGTGACTATTTTTAGCATTATTTCAGTACAGGTTTAAATGGTTATTTTATTGAATATTGTAGCTATTTTACATTTAAACAAGGATAAGGTTACTAAGTATAGTTTTCCTCCCACCTACTCAGTCTTTTGGGTGGATGAAATACTATTTGTCAAATAGCACTGAAACTTCCTTCTGAATTTTTTCGGTTCAGCTGCAAATCAAGGAATTGGTTTAGAGTCAATTAGCTGGTGAAGGAAGTCTTGCAGAAAACATTGATGTGGAGTGTTGTGTGTATAAACTAGGGTTGTGGGGTGAAGGGAGTGGTAGAAAGTACTTGCAAATAAAAGGCAAACAATTTTTACAGATTACATTCCCCCACCGTCATGTGTAAAAGTAAGGTATGTTCTTTGGAGCCAATTTGAAAAAGACAAAAGAATAAATTATTCATAGCTCCTTATCTTTTCTTTTTTTCTGTACCTCTAGACATCTGTTTCATAGTGCGATTTTGTGTGGTTTTCATCTTGCTTGTTTCTAGTTAACATATTAGTATTTTTCTCATTTGTAAATATTAAGAATATAATATAATGGCTGCACAGAATTCTACCTTATGTTCTGTCATTGATTTCACTTTTAATTGACCCTCTTTGTTATTTTCCCTTTTTATTATAAATAAGGCTGGGGAAACGTCCTTCCACATAAATATTGATATACAAATTGAACTATTGCAGTATAAATTGCTGGAAGCAAAATTATTGAGTTAAACAATATAGGTTTTTTTAGGGCTTTTGATATGTGCTGTCAAAGTATCTTCCGAAACCATAGCAGGAGTTTGCCTTCTTACCTACGCTTACATGTGCACCTTGCTCCCCAAAGTCCAACCCGTGCTGGCACTTAGTTATGAAGGAACTTACTAAATCGGTAGATGATAGCCATGTCCTTTTCATGCAAGATTTTAAAATTAAAAAAAGATAATACATTAAAGGCACATTTTCTATTTCCCTTGTTAGGCTAGCTTTCAGAGCCTTTGTCCTTGACCGACAAGGAGCAAATGTCTTTCTGAGCCCTATCTGAGGGATGCTGGGAGCGTGGGTCACAGGTGGTAAAAACCTTATTGCCTTTTTTTTCTTTTCGAATGTGTCAAGGCACTGTAGGGCTTTGTGGTAATCTTAACTTGTGTAATCAGGAATGTGTCATAGGGAGAATATGGCCCACTCACAAGGGGCTGTTCTCGAGAGAAGCATATTTGTGATGCCACACCGATGGCTGTATCCGGAAGGCACCCCCGTAGTCCGACTCCCGAGTTTGGCAGCATGTTCCGTGGCCTCTGTGCAGTGCAGGAGCTCAGCAGAAAAGGGCTGTGACATTGCTTAAACTCCAGAGGATTGCAGCCAGCGTACTCCTTAAGGGATCTGGTGTCTGCTCTTACTGACCTTTATTTAGGGACTCTGTACCAGACCATGAACCTCAGCACTTTATATTCACGATGAGTCCCTGCAGCAGCATACATGACAAGTGCTATTATTTTCGTCATTTTATGGTTGATATGATTGGAGCTCAGAGTGGTTAGATAACTAACTTCCTTGGAGTCACAGAGCTAGGAGTGGGCAGGCCTGGGGATTATAGTGACTCCATACCCCACGTAAGAGTCCAGGCCCAATGTCCCTGATAACCAGAAGGAAAGGAGGCAGAGATGAAAACAGGAGTTACCCTCAAAACCATGGCGATTCCAGCTCAGGCATTCTCTGTGCCACACACTGGCATAGTTTATCCGCATAAACAGGCGGCTGGTCATGCAGCAGCGTTGTAACCTAATCTCATTTTTTCAAGTGGATGGTGGCCCAGGGTACGGTGGCTTTCAGATGTTGTTGGAGAAACATCAGTGGATGTTGGGTTAACGTGGAAGACTAAGTGGGTAAGAAGAGCTGGTTGGAGTGAGGAAGGCATTTGGGCGTGGAAAGAAGTAAGAAGGGGCGGGAAAGCTCTATGAGTTTTGTGGGCATTGTAGGGAACTAGAATACTGTGGTTTAACCAGACAGTTAGGGAGCAAGACAGAGAGAGAAGGCTCCCCAGTTTGGAGGATGTTTGTTAGCATTTAGGATAACCAGCAGAAGCAAGTCAGAAGCATATGTGATTGATGAATGGGAAAGGACAGATGGATGATGGGAAGGTGGGTGGTGTCACACTGTTCATATGTTCTTTTAATAAGTAAAATTATATAGCATAATTCCATGTACTCTTTTAAAACAAGGTTATACAATCAGAGCCCTGCCCCTGTTAAAAGCTTCCAGAGATATCAGTGCACAAGGCAGACAGGGTTATTATGTTCACTTTAAGAATTAATCTTATGCTCCCTCCAGAGACTTGATTTCATTCAGTGCTCAATTTTTATGTTTACTGGTTCTGCATTTTCTCATGTAGATTCAGATCCAATTTAGACCTCAAATACATGGGCAGCTTGGCTGTGAGGGCACAGGGGGCCGATCCTGTGGGCATGAGGGACCGCTTGTTGGACATCATTTTCATATGGTCATGTGGACTTTTCTTATGATTTTTATAAGAAAATAACCATCACATGCAAAAAACAAAACACAACAGTTTCCTTAAAGGAGTAAATGGAATTTTTGGATGTTTTCTTTGAATTTATCTAATTTGCAGCCTACAGGATTTTTTTTTTTTTTGTAGTGACAATGTAAGATTTACTCTTTACCATTTTAAAGTATACAGACCAGTAGTATTCAGTATATTCATATTCACATCGTTGTGATCTAGGTCTCTAGAACTTTTCTGTCTTTCAAAACTGAAACACTGTACCCATTAAACAATAATCCCCTGCTCCTCCCCGTAAGTCCCTGGCATCTGCCTTTCTGCTTCCTGTGTTTATGAACTTGACTGCTGTAAGTAACTCATGTAAGTGGAGTTGTACAGTATTTGTCTTTTTGTGACAGACTTATTTCACTTAGCATAGTGTCTTGAAGTTTTATCCATGTTGTCACAGGTGGTTTTCATTGCTTTTTTTCTTTTCAAAGTAAGCTATGTCACAGAATTTCCTTTTCAAGGTTGAATAATATTTGACTTTATGCGTACACCGTCTTTTGTTTATCTGTTCATCTGTCGTTGAGCACTAGGGCTCCCTCCATCCCTTGGCTGTTGTGATAGTGCTGCTATGAATATAGACGTACGAACACCCCGTTGAGACATTGCTTTCAATTCTTTTGGATATATACCTAGAGTTGGGAGCACCGAGTCATATGGTAGTTCCATCTTTAACTTGAGTAACTTTTATACATTTTCCAATCCCACCAACAATGCACAAGACTGCAGTTTCTCTAGATTTTTGCCAACACTGGCTATTTTGTGTTTTTGATAGTAGCCATCCTGAGGGGTGTGAGGTCAGCCTATACTTACATATTACATCAATCTTTTCCTTGTAGTTATAAACAAATCTTAAATACCAGTTGAGATTTATCTACATTTGCGGCTATAGTCCTCAAAGGGGCAGGACGTTTAAAGCATCTATATGTTTTCGAGTACGTGCTTGCACAAGAATATTCCAGACATTTTTCTCCAGTACTTAACGACATGAAATTCTTTTTTTGCTCATTTACTGTAAACATTCAATTCTGTAAATATTGAGTCCTGTTGAGAAAACAAAGATGACCAGGTCACAGTTCTTGCCTTCAAGGGGCTGTTGAGAAGCAGCTACATTTTGCAGGAGGAGGTAAATGAAGTGACAAAGGATGCTTGGCATGGATTGCAGGTGAGAAAAGGGGAAGGGAGACACTAACCAGGTCAGTTTGTAAAGTGGGGATGCTGCAGGTGGAGCTGAAGCTGAACCTTGGAAAATGTTGGGGGCTCACCTGGTGACGTGGGGCTGTGAGTGGATTCCCTGAAGCCAGGCCCGCCTGAGGAAAGGCGAGCTGTGTAGGAGCTTCCCCGCAGCGATGTAGACTCAGTGCTCAAGGAGGTGATGCGCGGAAGGTGAGGCCCCAGGAGTTGGCTTGATGCATGTCCAAGAGCTCAGGTTTTGCCCTATCACAGGTGGAAAGCCAGCAAAGTGTTTCATGACAGGAGCACACCAGTCTGATGGCAATGGGGTGGTGGAGGCAGAAACGTTAGGTCATTGGTTTCTGTAAAATTTCAGGGGAGATGATAAGGATTGAATGAAGGCAGTGATAGTAGGGATGAGGAAAAAGAAGGGGGCTTACAAAATACTTAGAAAAAATCAGCAGCCTTTTGCCAATTGAGTAAATGTGTGGGTGGCAAGGGAGAGGAAACTTGAAGACAACACCCCGCTTCCTGGTAGTGGTTCTATGATCTGGTATCAAGAACGTAAGAGGGGGAGCTGGGGCAGATGTGATCGATTTCTTTTTGGACATGTTGAGGGTGATGGGTCTGTGAGACACACAAATGGTTACATCCAAGTCACCTTGGGTTTGTGAGTCAAACTTGGCAGGGAGGTCAGGGAGAGAGGTACACTCTTGGGACTCAGTCGTTAGCAGTACACAGTGGTGCTAAAACTATGACAGTGGATTAGGTAGCCCCCAAATAGGATACAGGGCAGCAAAAACAGTGGACCTCGGACCAGACTGTGTTGAGGGAACTCGAGAAGGTGCCATTGGAGTTAGGGGTGGAGCAAGAAGGAATAGTGTCATGGGGGCCAAGAAAGTGGGCAGGTTCCAGAACAAGTGGCCTCTATTCCAGATGAAGCAAAAGAGGTTAGAAATACAAACACAAAGTCATCAGACCTTGACCCGAGCAGTTTTCATAGCTTGGTGATTGTGGGAAGCTAATTTCAGTTAGCGAGGAAGTAGACTGTGTGTGTACCCTTTCAAGAAGCTTAGCTAGAAAGGGATTTGGGAGAAATGGAAAAAGAGATTAGGGGATTTTTTTTCTTTTTAGGGGTGGGAGAGATGTGAGCATGTTTCAGTGGAGGGAAGAGGTTGGTAATAATTAAAATAGCTCACATGGTAAGGAGCTTGCTCCGTGTCCACCACAGTCTACAGCTGGGCATGAATGAACTCATTTAATCCTCACAACTGTGAGAGATGTAGAGTTATTCTCAATTTACAAATGAGTAAACTGAGGCAAAAGAGATTAAGTGGCTCAAGGTGTCACAGTAAGAGAGCCCTGGGTCATATAACATGTGTAGATCTCACTTAACTATAGCACTAAAAATGTTTCTGGTTTTGGGGAAGGAGTTGAAGATTTAGGGTGAAGAAGGAGTGGTTAGTAGAAATGAATTCTAGAAGATGCTGGAGAGGGTGGGCTGAAATCTTTGTGAGGTCAGTATTGTTTTTAAAAAGATACCGGAAACACATTTAGGGAAAATGAACAACATTGGACAGAGAAAAGTTCCTGAGTGTAGATGGACTTGGTACTAAAAAAGATGCTTGAAGGATAATTTTTGTGATGAGTTAGTCCCTCAGTCCATTTTTTTCATCAACAGCGTCGCCACCGGCCCCCACCTCAGTTCAAAGCCCGCTCTCTGCCCTTTCTGCTAACAGCCTCTGCAGGGGCAGCGGTTTTGACTGCTGCTGCGCGTAGCGACCCTTTGGTTCCTGTGTATGGATTGATTGGTTCTTCAGTGTCAAGTGTTCAGCTGTCACTGGGCTTGTGGCACCCTGTAATTTGAACAGGGCTGGATCAAGAAGAACCTACTGGGGCTTTCGAAATAGCCTAGTGACCTAAACAATAGCATGCATCATTTTTGTTGGTGACTTGTGCCGAGAAATCTTATACTGGGAGCACACTGAAATCACTGCGATATGGTTTATGATTATGCGCTCTAAATACTAAGAGGTTTCTTACACCTTCTGAAACATACCTGCATTCCAGTCTGGCCTACAAAGAGATGTTATGCCTGACCCTGAGCTGGTTGGAAGATAAACGGATGCCTATGTCAGATGAGGTGCCCCTCCATAGACACCGGCACAGCAGTGCGGTGGGGTGCCTCACTCAGTAATGGGCAGATACAGGTGTGCACCTCCCACTGCAGTATAGTCCCCAGTAAGATACTGGCACTATTTAATTATGAATTTACCCTGTGAGCTAGAATTCAAGCCCTTGGCCAGTCAAATGGAAGAACGAATCACTGGGAGTGGTGTTTTACTTAGAACCCATTAAAGCCATTTAAGTGAAAGTTTTCCAGGTATAAATACGCAACTCTCTGCAGGAGGGCAAAGGGAGATGTAGGAATACCTGTGAATGCTCTTGGTGGGAGAGGGAGAATGTATACAGTGTAGTCTTTTGGAGAACCACAGCAGCAACCAAAAATCCATTTATGAACAATCCAAGTCATAGAGCTTTGTGGCATAATGCTAGTTTTCAATACTGCTATTAAAAGAAATCAGGTTTAACTATAATGCGTGGAGAAATGGGGCATTATGAATTTCAGTAAGTATGTATTAATTTTCAGTGGGTCCACTGATTCAGTGGTTCAGTGATTTTCATCAGGCATATTCCGTTCTCATTTATTGTTCAGGTCGTTGAATTTAGGTTGTTCAAATAGAAAATGAGGGGGATTCCAGAGGAGAGCCCCTGGCTTATGCTTTATGGCATAAGGCCGGCTGTGGCTTTTGCAGAGCTCCGCACACTTCATGATGCTGGAGGAACAGAGGAGTTCGATAGTCGACAGGCCGTTTTACAGCTCAAGAAGCAAGGCTGCAGGCCACCACCAAATGTGTTTATCCACCCTGAATTCTCACCCCTCGCTCCCAAATCTCTGACCCACGCACTCATGTGCTGGGTGCCACAAAGGAAAGTGTAATGCATGTTAATTTATTCAATGACAGTATCAAACCTCAGACCTTGCACGAAGAGACTTCCAAGGAAATACTTGTTGGTAGTTTTCACTTTGTCCTGCTCGGAAAGCCTCTGCAGAAAATCTCTGCCTGTAGAACATTGTTTTCCACATAATCAAGTAGGCACGTCCTATTCCTGACCCCAGGAAAAAAATTTAAAAAACTGCCTTTGACAATGCATCGCAGCATCGCACAGCTGAATGTGCCAGTCGTGACTGGATAATAGGCTCAGTGCCTGCGTCTTAAGTTCCTGTTGGCCTCTTACTTTTGGCAGGTCACTGTTTACAGGCCATAAGGGGTTTGCCACAAGCTGGCCCTCAGCAGCAACAGTGTTCAAGAGCTGCTGAAGCCTATTCGTCTTGTTATCACTACCCCAATACTGCATTGCTTGGAGCACCTTCTTGATGTCGTTGAAACCCATTTTCCTGGGGTTTCAGGCCGTCCCTTTCTCTCCTATCAGGAGGGAAGGTGGAGAGCAGCCACCCTCCCATGGATGGTCTTTGTTCACTCTGCCGAGAGGCGTACAGCGCACACATCCCGGGGATTTGTAAGGCTGGCATGAGAGAAGAGCTGCGTGCAGGCCGTGGAGGGTCTCATAGCTAGCCGGCCACCCCACCGTTGCTAAGGGTGTCATTACTTAAGCCCCTGGCTTTGCCACTCACTTCTGATCTGCCTGAAGTGGCCCATAGACACAGTGACGATAAGCTGTGTTACTCTCTTGTCCTTGGATTTACCTGTGGACCCTCCATGTCTCTCTGTGATGCTTTCTGGATCAGGTCCAATTGACATTTCACATGGAAAACTTCTGCCTCTACTTAGCATCACCGTGAGATCTTCCAGCATCCGTGTTCTGTTAATAAATATTCACTAATAATAGGGAGAAACCCCAGCCCTCTCTGTAATTACTATTTGAATTTCACAGAGTAGACATTTAAAGGTTTAGTTGGCTTTAAAAAGTAAATTTAGAAGGTCCTGGTAAGCAAAGCATATGTGCTTGTAATCCAATAATTCAACCCCTATTCCTTTGCATGTAAAATTAATCCTTCCCAATAGGTGCTAATGCCTGAATGGGAGATAGTTGAAGATTCTTGGCAGATGGCTATCTTGGCTCTTCATTAGACATTTTTTCTTTTTTCACTTGCAGAGGTCAAGCATGTTGGTAGGAGAATCTGCTCTGCAGGGCTCTGCCAGGCTTCCTGTGGCTGTGTTCCCGTCAGTGGGCTTCAGGGGCTTCCTGTGGGCAGTTATTATGGTTGGTATGCAGGAAGAGAATACATTATTCTCACCTCTTTACCGAAGAAGAGGAGGGGAAAAGTGGCTGCCTTCCCCTTTTCCAGCCAGCTGTCAGACTCCAATGCCTGCCCCAGTTTGTTCTGTCATGCACTGAGTGAGCGGGCTGAGCCCTGAGAGCTGGCAGCAGCCCGTTAGAGGGGTTGCCAAACACACCCAAAAGCCTCTTTCTATGGACGTCTAAGAAAGCAGGATAACAGAGATTTGTGTCAGGGTTTCAGTGCAGGCATACCTCGGAGATAGTGGCTGTTCGGTTCTACACACCACAGCAAAGCGAGTCACCATCTTTCTGCTGGTGGAGGATCTTGCCTTCACTTTAAAAAAACAAAACGTAACACCTGTGAAGTGCAGCGAAGCAAGCACAATCGAACAAGGCCTGCCTGGACATTGATTTCTTGCTCATTTTGATTAGAGGTCTCTCATTAAGAAAGAAAGAGAAGGCTGCTTGGAATTAAAAATGTGACTTCTTTATTGGTTTTGTCTCTTTCCTTAGATGACTCGCCATAAAAAAGTTTCATTGGATACTCTCAGGTATTTCTTTGTGAAAAATAACCCCATTGTACAGATGCTGACAACACTCCACGAACAAAAGACCTGTCTGGGCCATGTAAGGGTATGGTTGGATTATAAAATAAAGTTTGTTCCCAGGGGGTGGATTCTCACTTTCTGTACCATGCTTGCAAAGTAGCAGCTTCTCTTGCCAGAAGTCTATGGCAGGGCCGAAAACGCTGCCCAGACAGCTTCAGAAAGATGTGTAGAGCTTTTCTGAGTATTCCAGGGTCACAGAAGAGATGTCAGCAGATACGAAGCTATTATACTGATGTTAGACATCAACCTGGAAGTAAAAATTTAAAATTTAAGAAATACACTTCATCATTTGGACTGATTTCGGTAGTTGGTTAGAACCTGATACCAAGGAGGTCAAAATAAAGGCCACCCACCTTTACTCTTTCACTCGCTTCCAGTGCCCTGCACTGTCTGTGACTGAACAGGAACGCTGTGCAGGGTTTTATCACTGCTGGAGTGAGTGCTCACATCTGCTTATGGCTCGGAATTCTTGGCGACTTCATTTGTAGAAGACCCTTCATTTCCAGGAAATCTAATTTCAAGAATATGATTGCATTTCTGAAAGTCTTTTCCATGTGACCTCTAAAGAATCTTCCCTGCTTAGAAAAATGCAAGCCTGAGTGTTAATGTTTTACCCCACTGTGCACATCCAGTGAACCTGACAGTGTACTTGTCCGTCGAGCACCCTGTTGAAACATTACTTAAATTTATGAATTATGATCTTTATTCATTTTTTAGTTGTTTTATCCATCTATCTAATATTTATTTGGACCTAAATATGTCCAAGGCGTTGTTGGACCAAGAGACTCAATATAAGTTTGTGTGATTCTGCTACTCTGAAAAATTTCTTGTGTTCTTGTTAAAAAAACAAACAAGCAAACAAACGAACAATAAAACTTTCTTTATAGTTACATCAGCACATCAGCAAAAGTGTTGCATTTTATGGTACATTAACAGAATTTTACTGTGTCTTAACATGCAAGGAGTGTGATGTTTATTCTTGAACATTGCAAGCAGCATTCAAAGTCTGTCTTTAACATAAGGGTACACTTTTATGTTTGTTTTTTAGAAATAAGTAATGGATAAGCAGTTAAAGTCATTGTAACTGCTGAAATCCATTGTTTTGAAATGGCTTGAGTAGGGATTTGAGCACTTATGTAATTTGTTGCTAGAACCACCCGTGACTCCAGGAAGGTTACGCTCAATTGCATATTATAAAAATTGGCCTTGACACTAATTCACTTGCTGTTCCTCTTTTGGGTAGCTGGATGGTATACAGCATAAGAAAGATTTACTGGGGAGCACTCTAATCAAAATAGACTGTCAAAGGCAGCTGTAGGTCCATGACATAATTGGCAGATAAACAAATTATGTAAAAAGAAAAATATTCAGAAGGAAAAGAATTTCGGTATGATTATTTAGTGTTTAAAAAGATCCTCTAGCTATGAGAATGTGTTGGCTATGTTTCGATTGTTGGGTAATTAGTACCTTTGTAATAGTACGATTTATTCAAGTCACTGCATTTTAGGGCAACATTTTAGTCTGGAGGTTGTCAAACATTTTAATTTCAGAACCAGAACCTGGAAAACTAGTTGGTAAAAGAGAATACATTTAATCCAGGTCAAGTAACCATTTGAATCAATGATTTGCAGTCCAGGTTGGGTATTAAAGCACCGTATATGTGCCCGGGTGTGCCCATCCAAGTGGGAGTGTCCAGACCCATAATTTGTTACCTAACTTTTCATTTTTTGGTTTATCTGTTTTTTAAAAAAATTGATTTTAGTTTTACTCCCTCCATTTCAGTGCAGATATTCATTTTATTTTACTTTCACCAGCAATTAGGGCAAAGAAAGAGAAGGTCAAATACAAACTAGTGCACTTGCTGCTTGTAAGGTGCTTTAATGTAGGGGAAGTGTAGCACTTTTGATAAGAGTATTTGGCAGTTATCAGGAAACTTTAATTTTTGGTAGCTTTTGGTTACAACTATACGTGGTGGCTGGAGGCAGTTTAGAAAGCATTTTTGAGGCCCACCGTGAAATCAGGGATGGGGTGGGGGAGAAGAGGGTAAAAAAGAAAAAGGCCTAAGGGTGCGATTCCTTTCCTTAGCTGCTTCGCTTGTTGAAAACCTAGGCTGTTTTCCCAGGCCTTGGGGGTTGCCCTGTGATTCTTGTGCCTGTTCTGTTGGATTCATGGCAGGTAACACCCTCCTTATCTTGGTATCCTGTGTACAGTGTTTGTTCCATTGATGAATCATGATTTATAATAAAGATTATTCATTTTTCTAGGGAAGGGAACACTTAAGAAAACAAACACATTAACATCTTCAGTAGACTTATGCAATATATCTTCTCACTCTCTCAGATGTATTGGAACTGTTAGAAATTATTTCTATATCAGAAAAGTAAATATTTGAGAACAGTTTAGTATTTAGATAGATGTGTGCTCTCCAGTCCTTTTTAAATAGATGAAATCAGAAGTCCTCCTTACCCTGAGAGTTCCCGATAGAAATCAGATTGTTAGTAGATCCTACTGGTCTGTCTACCAGCATCCGCTATGTTCATTCATTTGCTCAGCCAACGGGGTGCTAGCAGGATACCTGCCAATGTGCCAGGTGCTACATCCGGCTGGAGTGACGGTGATGACTGGCAGCACCTCCCTAGTCCTTTTTTCAAAAGTTCATACTACACATGACTGTGGATTTCTGCCTTAGCAAGTTATTTAATTTTGTAGAGCTTATTAAGAGGGATTTTTAAAATTACCAAAAACCATATATATATCACCATCATTATTTAAGAATGCTTTTCCTTTATATGAGGAATATTTGTGATTCATATAGATCGTAAGCATTGCGAAAAGACCTCACAGTATATCCTAACAGCTCCTGAGTGACTTTGCAAGTGGAGACTCGGAAACGGCTAGTCTATTACTTTATCATTGAAAATTGTACTAAATTACTAATTTTCCTGGTTTGAAAGACAGTTTACAGTCGCTCAAACTGATTAGTAAAGTCTATAATATAAGAAAACCGGGTCTTGGACTTTTTAAAAAAGTGATATATTGTTATTTTTGGTTTCTGAAAGCAATTGTATAAATTTCGTTCCAGTTCATTGAGGTTCTGAAGTAGCTGAACTTTTGAACCTGACCAGTAAATGACTTCCTCAGATGTGTGCTTTGTAGGTCTGAAGGCCTGCTTTTGCTTCAGCTTCGAGATGCAGCCAGTACTCACTGAGCCAAAGCGAACCGATCTCTGCGTAGAAGTAGTGTTTTCTGTGTCTGATTATTGTTTGTTGTTTCAGAATCCTTAAAAGAATGAGTTTGGTTTCTTTTTAGACACCCTTAAACATTTAAAGGTTATTTCTGGACTTACTGTAAAAATAAAACAGAAAACCATCCGGAAGTTCCTTTAGTTTTCCTTCCCTCTGGGCCAGTGGTCCTTAGAGTGTGGCCTGTAGATGCCTGGGGGTACACAACACCTTTCAGACGGTCCTCAAGGTCAAACTTATTTTGATTACAGGCAGGTGCTTTTGCCTTTTAGTGGTGTTGACATTTGCCAGAATGGTGCAAGGGCAAGTTGTGGACAAAACTGCTGGTTCCTCAGCCTGCACTGTACTAGCAGTTGTTAAAATTTCCACTTAATATCCTTGATAAAGCAGTAAAAATGATTAATTCTATTAAACCTTGGCGCTCGAGTCATGTTTTTGTTTCTACATTCTTTGTAATGGGAAGTACACATAAAGCACCTCTGCTGACACTGTTGGATGGTTGCTTTAAGAAAAAAAGACGTGCAAAATGAGTTACCAGCTGAACTAACCGCTTGTCATGGAAGACCGTTTTTACTTAAAAGTGACTGATAAATCATGGTTATTCAGACCTGGGTATTTGTCAGATGTTTTAAGATGAATGAAGTTAGCTTGTCACTTCAAGCCAAGCAGCTGCTAGTATTTGTCCTGAGCTCAGAAGTGTGAGAACTGCGGCTCTTGGAAAATTGGGGTCTCCACACAGGCGACCCAATGGCTCTATGAAATCCTTGTCTGAGCCACATTTGGTCTGCTTTCTGGTGTCCTTATTGGGCGAGTTTGCCAAACACTCCTTACTGATGTGTTTTAGGTCTTGGTTAATAATCTCATCAGAATATACTGCCTTCCCCTGCTATACGTGTTTATAACCAGGGATGTATTTGCATTTAAGTAGGATGACTGGCTTGACTGTGGTTCTAGTCTTCTAGTGTCTTTGCTACCAGCTCTGCGTGGTTTCTGTTTGTGGGTGACAATGCTACAGTTCATTGACACCAGGCATGGTCCAGACCAGGCATTGTTCTAAATGAAATGAAAAACATAAGGGGCTGTTTTAATACATGGTGACACAGTATGAAGCCACTGAAAATTGTTCTTAAAGACTAGTTAGTGATAAGTTAATATTTTTTAAAATAGAGTAAAAATGCCTATAAATTGACCATAAAGGAAACATATTTACATATACTCAGGAAAAAAGACTGGAAGGAAATATACCGACATGCTAACATTTATCTTTGGGTTGTAGCATAGTTGTTTTCTTTATATCCTTATGCATTTTCCAAATTTTCTAAAGTGATCTTGGGTTACTTTTAATTTCGGTAATTTAAATAAACTTTTTTCTTTTTCTAAAGACCAATTCATCTGAATTTTTGTAGTGAAGTGTATATAATCTTTGCTGACCTTAAGTTCAGCAATATTATATATTTAACCATGATTGAGATGAAAGATGTCATTTAATTTAGATTTCGGTGTGGTTTTCATTTAGGAAATAGCAAGGTAGAAGGGCACCTCCTGCGGACTTTCTCCCTCTAAGAACAGTGTATCAGATTAGCATGTGGTTGAGCCTCAGTTGGCTTGTGCTTCAGAGAATGCTCTCCGCAATTTTCCCAGTGATCCATGAGAGAGAGAAGCTTGCTGTAAAGAAGCAGTTTACCTATACTTGCTCAGCTGTCAGTTATTAACTTTTGGCCCAGATAGCCCTGAATGTCTTAAGCTATTCATTTAGGAATACCTTTATCAGAGGACAGAGGTTATAAAACCAAACTGCCATATTTCTATGCATTTTTAAAGCAGTCTTCTTTTTATAAAAAGATCAAAGATTTCCTTAAGTTGATGTTGGAGAAGGTTTACCGTCGAAGAATGAAATCTTATTTGTGACAGCATGGACGGACCTAGAGAGTATGGTGCTAAGTGAAATGAGACAAACGTCATATGACTTTACTTACATGCGGAATCTGGAGAACAAAATAAATGAGCAAACAAAACAGACTCATTAACGTAGAACAGACCGATAGTTGCCAGATGGGAGGGATGTTGGGTTGGGTAAGGAGGGTGAGGGCACCAAGAAATACAGATTGGTAGTTACGCAATAGCCCCAGAGACTTAAAGTACAGCATAGAATATGTAGTCAGTAATATTTTAATAACTGTGTATGGGGTCAGGTGGATATTGAAGTATCAGAGGGATTACTTTGTAAAGTAGATGATGGTCTAGTCACTGTGCTGTACGTCTGATACTAATACAAAATAATACTGAATGTCAACTGTAATTGAGAAATAAAATTTAAAAGTGTAAAAATTGTTCTTAATGGTGAAAACCAAACCAAAACAACAACAACAACAACAAAAGAAAGACCTAATCGAAGCCTGGGCTGTTCTTTGTGTCCCAGTCTCTAAGATGCATGCAACTGGGATTTTATTTTAAAAATTACTTAACTCTTCTGTTTTCATTCCACTTCCCATGCTAGAAATGCAAACCACACTGACCTGTGCAGCAACCTTGGGCACAGTGTGCACGCTTTCTGTTCCCCAAATGAACCACATTTGAGTAGAGTTCTTTTTGTGGCCAGTGCACACAGCCCAGCACCCACTTCATTGGACTTCAGCGAGCTTCAGTTCTATCTTCTGCTGAAGAACTTTCCTTCACCCCCTCCCCCATTTGGAAAGAAGGGTGGGAGTGAAGGAAAGATGATGGACATGACTTGTTGGGGAAGATGAGGATGGTTTGAAACCTTGTAAATCTCTGTGGATTAAGAAACCCCGAGAGCAAACTGCCTACTTGCAAACAAACCTAGTTTAATAAAGTTTTGGAGACTGAAGTAGAAATCGGGGGAGGTGATAGGGAAAGTTTTCAAAGCATATATCCTCCCATTTATTCCGTTCTCCGTTTGTGGCCACCTGTGCCCAGCACTTACTGAGCAATGGAGACATGCAGTAAACATAAGACGTCCTCGGTCAGTATTGGTTTCATTTGTTGAACGAAACTGCCCCTTTGCCTGGGGACTCTGTTCCTAAAGACCAAAGCACTGGCTTTGTCTAAATTTGGGTGGAAGTACAAACTAGTTACAAAAAGAGGAAGAGAAGATATTTGCAAGACTTCTGATAGGCTATTTTGACAAAGTCTTATAATTTGAGGCCAGTTCGGGGTCAAGAAATACTCAGGTGGCCCCTTTCGGCCTTCAGTGCTAGAATTCAGTGATGTCATTGTGCCCTACTCCCCTCCCTTTTCTGGTGTTTAAAAACTCTCTTTATACCTGAAACTAATACAAAATATTGAATGCAAACTGTAAGTGAAAAATAAAGTTTAAAAAAAAGAAAAAAAATCCTCTTTACAGGGAGAAATTAGCCCTGAAGAAAAAGAAAGGCTCAGATTTTCTGATAGCTTATTGGTAATGCATTATACTGAAATGAAATATTTCTAAGTTCTAAGTGAGGACATGAGTGTTTGACAGTCATGGTCAAAACATTACAAGATGATGAATTTTGTTGCAGGAGCCAAAAGAGCTCATTCTGCTATTTTTCTGCTCTGGGTCCATATGCAAACCACCTTTTGTTTTTACCCTAGAGGAAGAGAACTGAAAGTGAAAGGATTTGGTTAAGTAAGTTTGAGGGAGGGGAAAACTAAAAAGAATCTTTGGCATTTGGGGGAATTTGTCACAGATGTTCCCAGGCTCTTCTAACAGAAAGGAATGGGTGGGCGTTGGGTGCTGATTTCAGGTTTTGTTCACCTGGAAGGAAGGGGCAGTCCCTCTTTTCCCTTTGACCACTTTCTTTTGTTGTCAGTTTGTAAAAATGTGTCACTATTTCACCAAGGCTCTTTTTTTTTTTTTAAAGTAAGTCTTTGGAGTGGTTTTCAGGTTTATTAGGCATATATTTCTAAAGTTCTCTTTCCTCTGCCTTTCAGTTTTTCCTCTTAGTTTTGCTTTGTGAATCTGTCATTCTGGGTCTCCCGCAGTTTGATTCTGTGTGTTTCAAGAGTTCACTATATAATTATTTGATGTGTCATGAATTTGAAGATAAGACCATGAGGCAGGGATTGTGTCTGTTTCATTTGTGCACTGATGTTCCTATCACCTAGAGCCTGGAGTAAACCAGCAGTAAATATTAAATATTGTTGGATGGATGCATGTCAAACATATAAGGAAGTTAGAGGAATGCCATAAAACCACATTAGTTTCCAATTGTTTAAGAATTGTCTCAAAGGCAGTGATGATTTTCATCAACCTTAGGGCTGTGTGCAATGATTCTGAAGTAGAGAGCCTCGCACTGAAGACAGCAGGACAGACTAATCTTGGCTAACCTTAATTTTACAGTGTCAAGAAATACAGGACATAAGAGATTCCATGTCGAGTCTTTTTTTTTTTTTTTTTTTTTTTTTACTATGATACTTTATTTAAAAAATAATGACTGGATTATTGATAGCAATCTTAAAATTTCTTGAACTGCCCCAGGTAAGATAGTGCTCTGACCTCATTTGATTAAAGTATTACTGCAGGGAAAAGGTATCATTCAGATGCTGGACTCTTAGCAAAAACATTGGTGAATTACACTCATGATACGGAGATAATGCTCTCCACCCAGAGAGCAAAGCGTATTTTGTCCCTGGACTTATCAATGTAGTACTTTCTTTTTTGGCCAGATTCCTGCTTCACGCAGCCTTTTATGCACCATAGAAAATAGCTGCGCTTATTGCTTTTATGATGCCATACTTGGAAATCTTTGATTATTTGAACTTTACACATTTGAGACTTTGATAGTTCAGAGAGATTAGATTGAAATTTACCTTTAAAAACGAGAGGTTTACTGATCAAATTAATATTATAGAATGATACTACTAAGAAAGACAGGTTCGTTCCACGTATCTTTAGAGGCACTTACATCTGATAATTGTTAGCCTGACTCACGAGGCAATCCCCTAAGAGACACTGCCTGCCAGCCATGGTCGCCTGTGTGTACTTTAAAGTAGGCTGTTACTGAGGCTTTTAATGCATCCTGGTGTTCTTCCCAGGTAATCTGCAATAATTATTACAGTTTCCTTCAGTGACCTGCCCCCAGTTGAGAAACACAATCATATTATGCAGTAAAAAATATTTAAAGCCCACTTCCACTTCTAGAGTGTTACATGGATAGCTCTAATTAGCCTGGAAGCACTTCTCTGAGCTGAATGTGTTTAAGAATTCAATCTTCTAAGTGCTGGGGATGTCAGGTTTTCAAAGAGCAGCATGCTGATCATTCCACCATAAGTCCTCCTCTAGCTGCTGTGCACTTTAGCTAATAGAATCAAGTGCTTGTGTTCAAGTTTTCCAGAGACATAAAAACCCTATGTATTAAAACAATTCTTGCCCTGGCTGGTGTGGCTCAGTGGATTGAGTGCCAGCCTGTGAACCAAAGGGTCACTGATTTGATTCCCAGTCAGGGCACATGCCTGGGTTGCAGGCCAGGTCCCAAGTGGGGAGCCGTGCAAGAGGCAACCACACAATGATGTTTCTCTCCCTCTCTCTCTCCCTCCCTCCCTCCCTTTCTCTAAAAATAAAATAAATAAATAAATAGAACAATTCTCTTTGGCATTTTGTAGCATAATGCTAATGCTGAAATGCAGGGGAGCTGGGAGCGCCTGCGGGAGGCTGGAGAGGAGGAGGATGCTTTCCTATGGTGCGACTCTGGGAGAAGCAGCATTCCTGCCCATTTCTTCCATTCACCAGGGACTGTCAGCTTGCACCTTTTGGTGCCTTTCTGGCAAGAACGAACAGCCAGTACTCGGAGATCAGCCATGATTTTGTGCTTATGTAACAAACTCCCATTCTTCTGGAAGTTTAACATATTTCTAAAGTAATGTTACTTGGAATAAGAGTCAGTGATAGGGCCCTGGCCTGGTAGCTCAGTTGGTTATAGCATCATCCCAAGGTTGCGGGTTCGATCCCCAGTCAGGGCACATTCAATAAGCAACCAGTGAAGGCATAGATAAGAACAGCAAATCAATACCTCTGTCTCTCTCCCCCCCTCCCCCTCCGCTCTCCCTCCCTTCCTCTCTCCCTCCCTTCTCCCTCCCTTCCTCTCTCCCTCCCTTCCTCTCTCTGTCTCTCAAATCAATTTTTTAAATGTTAATGATGGGGAAAGAAGTCCTCTAAATCTGGAAATCCATTTATGGAAGATCCACAAGTAACCTGAGTTTGTCTTACTGTCCCTGTACACCTTGCACAACCCTTCGCAATGAGTTCCTGTGCCATTTCCATGTGGAAGTGTCTAGTAAAATGCCATGCGTATGTGAACATCCAAGCCATGGTTGCTGGTCTTGCTCCCCGTAGGAACTGTGTAACTCACATGGTTTTTGAGTCAACACAGCCAAAGCGTGCTGTCACTGAATGCTGCTGGCTTCTTCCCTTTCCTGATTGTTACAGAAAAGTGCCATCCCCATGAGGTGCTTCTTCCTCCATCCTGTGCCAGCATCCACACGTATCTCACATCAAAGCCCGAATGCTCAGCCTTCTCCCTGCCGCCGCCCTACCATTCAGGTTTGCTGTTCTCACCTTCCGAGTGTGGCCCTGTTCTCTCTGCCCTACTCACCCAGGCCAGGACTTCCCGCGGTGCTCTAACATGAGCATTGCTGTTTGCTACTTACCGTGGGAAGGAAATTTGTCAACTCTGTATCAGCCTATTGTTGAAGGCTTTTTTGTTTTCATTGTCAGAAAGTGTCAGTGATTGTGCAGTAGCAGTTTTACTGAAAAATCAGTTGAAGGTTTAGTCACAGTAGCTTCTAGGGTGAGAGAAGTCATAGTGTTTCTGTGACCTATTGATCCGACCCTGAAACTAAACTGGACTGTATGGAAAATGATTGCTTGGAGCTCAGGACAAAAAGGGGAGGGAGTTAATATCATTTTCAAACCCAGCAATTCAAAGTAGCATACTATTTGTTTGCATGTGATTTATGCTTTGGAAAGCCCTCAGGTATCAACAGTAGGTTAACTCTGATTAAACTTTAATGTTAATTTGTGGGAGCAGAAATGGTCTTAAAAGGATTCTTAGACGTGGTGTGATTCAGGAGGAGGAAGGGAATTACTGCAAGCCTGGCCTGGTGTCACCTACGCATATTTCACCTCTACAGTGACTCTGTGAAGTACTCATTATGACCGTGACTTTATGGATGAGGATGATGGCTGCGTGTGTGGCTGAGTCACTAGGCCGCAGCAAGTGGCTGCGCTGCGTGGGAGTCCAACTGTGATCTCCCAAGTCCATGTTTGATTGCTTTTTCTGTGTGTCCTAGGTTTGGAAAATGTGAAAGATGGAGTTTTTTGGAAAAGAGGTTAGGACTTTTCAGGCTGAGAAAGCAGCAAGAGCGAAGGTGTAGAAGTGGGGCCCGTGAGCTGGGCTATACAGGGCACAGTGGGCAGCGAGTCCCACTCGCTGTCAGGTTGGGCAAGGAACGGCTGGCAGGAGGTCAGACCCCAGTGCAGACCGAAGTGTTGGTCTTTATTGGCTCACCCGTGTGACTTCAGTGGTAAGTCCTGATTGGTCTAAAACAATGATGGGACACCCCTTCAGGGGTGGGTAGGTGATTCTCGTCAGTGAAACAGGTGGCTTCTGATAAAGATTTCCTTACCATACAAAGGAGTACAAGGGAGAAGCCATTTCTGCTTCTGTTGGATGTTGCACGTGTGCATGTTTCTTGGAGTTGTGGCAGTCATCTTGTGACCATGAGGAGAACTAGCTTTGTCAGGTGGCAAAGCAGAAGGTAGAGAGAAACAGGACCATAGGATATGGTTGAGTGGCTGAATTAAACAACTCTGGGATTTTCCTGCCTCAGGCCTTCCTTGTTTTATAAAATACATCATCTTTTTTGTTTAAGCTAGGAGTTGGCAACCTACCACCCGTGGGCCACTCACCACCCGTTTTTTGTAAATGAAGTTGTGTGAGAACACAGCATTGCCCATTTGTTCACATGTTACCTGTGGCTGCCTTTGCATTGTAACAGCAGAGTTCAGTAGTTGGGAAGGAAAACATAAGGTCCATAACACTTAAAATATTTACTGTCTGGCCCATCAGAGGAAAATTTGCTGACTCCTTGTTTAAGCCATTTTGAGTTAGATTTTCTACTTGTTTGCAGCCAAAGTTTCTCCTGTAAAGATAGCGGCCTTGTTTTATACATGTTAACTGGAGATTGTTGTGTAGACAAGGGCATTGTAAGTCACTCGTGTAGTCAGACCAAACATGTACATTTAGGATTCAGTAGCACGTCTCAGAAACCAAGTAAAAAAGTTTCCAACAATGGGTAGTCAAGAATGTAAAGTTCAGATTGGTTGCAGTTTCAATATGATGGTGAAGGACTGGAGCCAGATGGCAGGCGCTTAAACAGAGCAACTGAGTGGGAAGAGAAAGCCAAAGGGGAGATTAGTTTGTTTTAAATTAAGATAAGAGATCCAGATATTTCAGCCATGAAAGCAAGACATATCTTGATGGTATTAGATAGGAAAATTAAAGTTTAATCAGAGTCCCAGACAAGAAAAAAAATAAATTATTTTTACAATCTCCTGTCCTCTGACCCTGTGTTATTGGCCCCAAGAGTTAAGGAATTCATGTGACCCTCAGTTTAGGACCATTGGGCCGTTGACCCTTAACTTTTATGATCTTTCTTATCATAAATATAGACCTCCTCCCTATAGTAATGGCCTAGGTCACATTGTCGGCTTCAACAGATGCCCCTTTCTATGCCTGGCGCCACTCTGAGCGCATTGGCACTTGGGTGCTGATAGATGGATTTGATGGCAGGAATGTGTGATCAGAGAAGGGGAAGCCACAGACCATTGCATGAAGCAATGGTTTTGGCAAAGAAATCGAGCTGTCTTCAAAACACTAATGAACGAGTAAGATGAGATGTCAGGGGAAGGCGGCCTGAACCAAGGATGGTTGATTTAATCACTCCAGGAGGAAAGAAAAATGGCCGGTGTCATATCAGCATTCAGGGGACACTGCACATGACACTTCAAAAAAATCGAAAGGTATTCCAGAAAAGTTAAGTTGAGACTTTGAAGAGGAAGGCTACTCTACTACCAACAGGTGTTTAATCTTGGTGAAACAGGGAGGAGGGGACCCCTGAAGAAGTGACAGTAAAATTAGACTCTGGCTTAAGCTTAGACCCCCGAAAGACTTTATGAGCCCTTCATGCACATTGAATTAGTAGCTGAAAGTTTTAGACTAGCTCTCTTATTTTAAAATGTAGTTTGATGGTCTTCGGGGATTATAAGGAATGCCTTTTTGTTATTGGGAGATTTATTTTTGTGATTGCTTTTCTGCCAGTCCCCAGAACTTCTAGGGAGTAGGGATGATGTCTGCTTTTGGTCTGCGAACATCTGGCATAGTTTTTGATAGACAGTAGGTGCTCCATAAATATGTTTTGAATAAATGTGTTTACTCGTCCTTTTTCAGGAGTTCTATTTTAAGGTGCCTTCATCAGTGCAGCTCCATGTAGTAGTCACGTTCTCCAAAATGAAAATTTACAACCCAGCTTTGATACCGTTTGGTTTCATGAACCTAATAAATGTGTGTGAATGCCTGTGTTAGTTTATACTGTCTTTTTCATTTCTTTTCTTGATCAGTATTGATCTATTATTTACTGTGGCTTGATTTGTGATTATTATTGAACCGACTAGGAGTCGGTGAAAGGTTGCATGGACGTTGCATAGATTGCTGGGGCCGGGAAGAGACCTCGGTGATGGCTGCATCAGTCTGTTTCTCAGGCGAGGAAACCGATGTTAACTTCCTTACCCAAGGGCCAACTGCAGATTATTTTTATAATGAAGGAAGCTACCCCCTATCTGGTCCCCTCTCTCCTCATTGGAACCATGTACCTATCTCCCTTGCCCCCACTCCAACCTGTACCTTCCTGAAAGATTTAGGCTTAAGTATAATGGGGTCCATTTTCATAAGGGCATGCGTCAGTTAGTAGTGTTAATGTATCTTGGAAAGAATGACTGTAGGCGTGTTGGGGGTAGGCTCTATCTGCTTGTTTTCTGCTTGCTTTAAGATCTTTTTCTAAACCGAAACTTTTACACTTGCCAGATTTGGGGACTGTGGATGTAAGTACATACTCGAGATTGTGGCCGGCATCCCTTTGGTCTGTACGGCGGAATGCTGCCTGTCTTTGCATCCTCAGCGACCCCTGAGCTACACACTATTTTATATAAAGACAAAAACAGAGACACACGTGTCTATATTTTGGGTTGTTCCCTTTTCTTTCTCTTCACATCTCCTGATGAACCCTGCCCTACTGGGACCTAGTTACTCCCTGTCCTCCTTTTGCTACCATGATTCCTCTTCAGGTGCTGGTTGAAATTCATGCATAGAGAGAAAACCTCCTGCCTTTCTCCATGACATGTCCCTTGAGCCCCGTGCTTTGGGGGCAGCACCACACACAAGAGCAGAGAGCGTAGTGCCTTGTCCAACAGCATCTTCTGCCATCGCCCCAGCCTTCCAGCCAGACCGAGACCCCCCCTCCCCCCGCCCCCGTCATACCTCAGGCCCCGCAGAGGTTCCCGTGCAAGAGCCAGCATCGGGCAACGGTGGTCAGAAGCTCTGTTTCGGCTCTGAATCTGGGGCAGAGGGGATCTGCAGGGGCTTGGTGGGACCAGCCTTGTGGTGCACGGAGCCCCGACAAGGGCTCCAGAACTACCTCCAGCAGAGCTTGATTTTCATTCATGGGGAGAGAGGCGCAGGAGCTGTGTTAATTTACAGCTTTCTGCCAGCACCATTCTGCCATTGCCCACGCAGCTGGGAAGTGAGGGGGTTCTGGAGACATTCTGGGGGCTCCAGGAAATGGCCGAGTGACTGCGCACGGGGTTGAAGATGGCTGTTTTAGGCCAGGCTCCCAGCAGCAGAGCTCCGTTACTGTAGATTGCTCGCGCTCTTTTTCACGAGTCCTTTATCTTCCACACAGAGGGAAAGTCCAGCTCGCTGGCCGGCACAGGGCTTTCCTGGGAAATCGCAGGACCCAAGGCAAAGTGGAATCTTAATTTGCTTCATAGGTTGAGACTGCTTTGGGGAGCAGTGTCTGGGCCTCAGGTCTGTAATGAAATTGCAGCCAGCCCCCATTATTCATGCTGGAAAATGTATTTCTGTTTGTGTACCATGAATAACTAGCTTTCAGAGGCTGAGCTTCTTCTCATAAATGCCCATTAATTCATTGTCTTTCTGATGGGAGGGAAAAGGAACAATGTATTTGGCCACCACTGTTTCTTGGGTGACTGGGTTTAGGTGTTTCAAACATGGACCTTTATGTGGTGCAACATTCATATTTATTAGGACCATTTAATAGCAAATGTAAATGAATTCAGTGCAGCAGTGCTGGACAGTAGTCCTGGAAATGAATTCATTTTGTTGCCTTTCTTTGCTTTCCTTTGATATTCCAGATATTTCCATATTTTTCTTTTTAAAAAATGTTTTGTATTATTTTAGAGAAAGGGAGAGAGAAATGCCAATTTTTGTTGTTCCACTTATTTATGCTTTCATTGGTTGACTTGTGTATGTACCCTGACCAGGGATTGAACCCACAACTTTGGCATATGGGGACAGCACTCTAACCAACCAAGCTACTCATCCAGTGCCTTTTCATATTTTTCTTGATGGAAGAGACCAGGTTCTTCAGGAAAGGTTCCATCATGTTTTGCCTCTGCCTGCAGGGAAACAGTTTGAGTTTCATTGCTTCCTAGGGTTCCTGAATAGAAATTGA
This sequence comes from Mormoops blainvillei, assembly GCA_004026545.1. NCBI lineage: Eukaryota > Metazoa > Chordata > Mammalia > Chiroptera > Mormoopidae > Mormoops > Mormoops blainvillei. The sequence goes on from PVJD01000175.1 coordinate 576,157, forward strand.
TTAGATCAGAAATATTTTGCAAGTTTTGCGTCTGCTCTCCAGAGGTCTACAGAGAAAGCTTGGCTCTGAAGACAGCTGTGCGGCTTTACCCCCTGTAGGTGCCAACACCTTTACGTTTTCATTAATGACCCAAACCTGACCGTATTACAATTGAGTTCCTTTTGAAACTGAGACTTGAGAACTGAATGGAGTTGACTGCTGAGCCCGATGGTTATGTAGTTCAGTTTTGAGAGGCCTCATGTATTATCTCCCCTGGTCGCCAGCTTTTTCTGTCTGCCCTATTTCACTTGCAGCTTTTAATCTTCAGTGAGTATTGAAAGCCAATAATTGAGCATATTAAATTATATCTAAAACATGGCCAAATTGGCACTGGGTAAACCTAAGGACTTGTCCTATGGGAAATTCAATAAGTTTTTCCCCACTTCTCATCCTTTTGTCATTTGCATAGATTCGACATTTCCAAGTCACTTTCAAGTCTATTTCTCATTTCATCCATAGACTGAAATGTACCCTGAGAGGCAGGCAAAAACATTTTTATGATTCATGCTCAAGAAAGAGACTTCCACTCCATATGTGAAGCAATAAAGTGAATTTATTACTCATGTAGATAGTGGGGAGAGGTCTGTTTTGTGGACAGTTTCTTTGAGGCATGCTGGGGGCTGATCCTTAGAGGGTTTGGGAGGAAGCATGAGGTGCAGGGATGGGCAGGCGACGGGAGGTGGGTCTGAGTGGACTTTAGCTGTGTCAAGGTCACATGTGTGAGCCTGTTGTTGATTGGCCACCTGACAAGAACTTGGAGAGGGCACAAGCTTGTGTACTGGTACTGAGCAGTCATTGATCATGTAAACTGGTGGTTTCTTGTTACCATGACTACAGATCAGGTTTTTCCCACCAGGCACGCCCCCCTCTCCCTTTTTGGTACATTCTCAAAGCTGCAGGAGACCATCAGGGAGAGTCTGTCGTTTCCGCATGATATTTCATTTACAGGGGTCAGATTTTCATCACCCTAAGCATTTGAGAAAACTGAGGCCAGAAGGGAGAATGTGGCTTTTCTAGGTGCCCACAGTTGGTTATCAGGTGCACATAGTCACTGTAAATTCTCTGAATCTTACACATCTTGATGTCTGTGATAAGGGGCTGTACCTTATTCTCGTGAATCTGTTTAGTGCTTCTCACACAGTAGGTGTACAGTTCCTATCTGACTGAATAAAGCAAGGCTGCCAGTTTTTGTTTATTTCTAAAAGCCTAAGATGACTGAGTACCGATGAAACCCTCATGCCCCCACCTGTACAATCCGCATATTGTCTGTCTTTCGGTAGGTGAGAGGGCAGCTGGACAGGTCAGGCAGGGTGTAAGGTGTAAGGCTCTGAAGGCGGAATGCCCAGAGCAAGACTCTGACGTCAGTGATTGGCCCAGGGAAGGAGGAAGCCCCAAAACAGGGAGGTGGCTGACTGGAATTAAGAACTCCTAACCTGGATATATAATTACTGCCTTTTTTTTTTTTTTTTTAAAGCAAAGAGATCTCTAGAAATGAAGTGTTGCAATGACTGGGATGCTTTTGGGAGGCTATGTTTGAATCAGCCTGTGTGTTCCCAGCAGTTTGTGCCCTGGAGGAAATCCCATAGCTTCCCTGGTCCTCGCGGCATCTTGTAATGAAATTACCTCCACGGAAGTTTCCTATAAACACGGTCTAGAGGAGCCTCTCTGCCTGTTGAGTTATTGTGAGCCTCTCCCTCTTCTGGTCTGTTCTGTGAAACACAGAGTGAGCTTGTTCATTGTAAGCACAGAGGAGCTGAAGGAACAGGGATAGGGCTTGAATTCCTCTAGCCCAGAAGTTCCCCCAGGAAACCCAGGGAGTGTTTCCAAAATATCTGACTCAGAACCTCCCGTGGTGAGGCCTGGGCACTGACTTGTCTTGGTAGACCTTTCCTACTGGATGACCTGGTACCTCCTCATTAATGGGCTCTGCTCTAGTCCAACCCCTTGATTGGCAGGCGGAGCAAGGGGGGCCCACCGAGCCAAATTTCCTGGCCCGGGAGCAGTGCAGCTGGGATGGAGCCTGCCTTCTACTCTTTCTCTATAAAACAAAGTTGTCTTGGGGTGCTAGCAGCCATCCCGCGCATGTCAGGAGCCAGCAGAGCTAACGGGGAAATGGATCCTATTCCTGCTTGAGCCTTAAGGTTTGGAAGCAGCATGAATGGGAGACAAAGACAGTGGGCAGGCCCTTAATCTGTATAACAGCTTTATTTTACCCCAGTGGATGATGCTGTGGTGCCCAGACTCTCATCCCTCGATGAGGCTCTCAGTTTAGTGCCGTTAAGTGGGGGGCTGCGAGTGTGAGTGAAAGCCAGCCCCTCTGCACTGGACTTGACCATCAAACACAGTTTGTATGGACCTTGTTAAGCCATCACAGGCCTCCCAGTGCTGTGGAGGACTGGCGTAAAAGCAAATCTGTGGCTTTGCACGGCGATTTGCAAAAGGCAGGTAAATGCATTGCTCTGATCTTGTAGGCCCTGCCCATGGTGGACAGGGGGAGAGCAGAAGCTGGAGGCCCGTCGATGCATTGCAGCCGCTGCTGCTGGAGTTGTTTGAGCCAGGCTCCCATCGCTGTAGTCTGCCCTGGCATTTTAATAATTTCCCCTCTGCTTCGGTCATCAGGAAGCGCAAGCCCCGCTGTGGCTCGGGAGTCGGGTCGTCTATTTCTGACGTCAGCTCTGTGGCCTGCTTGCTAACTGTGTGACCCTGGACGGGTTGCCTAATTTCTCTGTGCCTTGATTAAAAATTATGGCACCCAGTTGTCACAACAATTTCTCGGTTATAGGAACACTGTCTACCCCGTGGGGTGATTGCAAGGATTAAAGTACAATAATAATGTCAAGTGCTTAGAGCCGCCTTCGAACACCGTGACGGTCAGTTAATGTTAGCAAAACCGCCACCACCAGAGACTCTTAGCTTTGAATATCCACGTTATTTCCATCTCCCAAACTGGAGTTTGGTTTGATTCATATTTTTCCTAATGCTGATTTTTAAATGTATTTGTACTTCACTATTTATATTCTTGTGGGTGATCATGTGCGAATGAAATAAAAATAAATAAATTGAAATGCCAGGCTCTTGCTGTGGAGTCCGTGTGCGTGGATTCAGGATGAGAAGGAAGGTTTTTCTAAGCACAGGGGCCAAGATGCGCTGGCGCTGTGTCCAGAGTTTTCAGCCTGAGCCCTGTGTCCTGCCTTCCCACCTTAGGACAGTTGCCTGAGTTTTTGTACCATCCCAGGCTGGTCCCTTCTTTATTCAGGCCCTTGTGAGGTCCTGAAACCACACTTTGCGGCACCTAGCATAGACTGAGACTTTTCCTTTCTTACTCTGGTCTCTTTTTAAAGTGCAGTTTATATTGTCAAATAAAAAGCCCCAGATGTTGCGATAATAAGGCTTGGTACTCTTTATACCTGGCAGTTTGTCCTGTTGGTGCTATGGTGCGTGTGCTGTGTTCTCATGAACAGCTGAGGATGGGCTCGTGGAGGACCACAGAGGCGACCATGGGGGCAACTGATCCACAGGCAAAATTAGGCTGTAAGCTCCCAGCTGGGCTCCCAGAGCCGGGAGGAGGACAAGTACAGAAGAGGAACTGCCTGCAACTTGGATGAGGGGGGAGGATATGTTAAATTGGGGGCATATCAGATAGTAGAAGCAAGAAATGTGAATAGATGTATTTAAAACAATATACTATAAGCACAAAGCCCATGGAATGGTTCTCATGGGCAGGGGGGGAAGACTTTTTAGGAGTCGGTGATTCTGAGCTGGACCCTGAAGAGAAGAAAAAAGAAGAGAGCCTTTCAGGCGGAGAGACTGGCACGTGTGTGGTCAGTGTAGGCAGAGAGCGAGCATGAAGACGGCCGTTTGACATGAGTACCCTGAAGGGCCCGTCCTCCAGTGAACCTGGTAGTGAGGTTAGGATTGGAGAGGCTGTGTTACAAGGTAAGGAATGTAGACTTGTCATCACAGGTGAGGGGAAACCACCGTGGGGGCACACCTGTGATGCAAACAGAGGTGCCAAGTGCGAACTTTCCATCAGATGGGAGCGAGCCAGAAGTTTCTGTCACAGGGCAAAGGGAGGCTGATGGTGGCTGCGCTGAGTGCCGGCCATGGACAGGTGGGGCCCCCTTTTCAGGTATTATGGGGGAAACGTCATCAGGATGTGTTCAAAAATTGAATAGCAAAGAAAACGGAAGAGGAGAGAAAAACAGTGCTAAGTCTCCAAAGCTTGGGAGCTGGGGGATGGGTGGCGTTGGTGTTGAATGAAGATCACATGAAAGCTGGAGATGAATAAACTTGCAGGGAATCATGGCTCTTTTCAAAGGAGGAGAGGAAGTTTTTGTGCTTGATTAGAAGCTTGGACCCTGAACTCCAAACCGCTTGGTTTCAAACTTTAATTTGACCAGCTATTAAATGTGCAACTTCAGTCACATTTACCTCTGTGTGCCTTAGTTTCCTCATTTATAAAATGGGGGTGATGACAGTACCTACCTCATAAGGTAGTTACGAGGGTTAAATGAGAACACGTGGAATGTTTGGAACAACGCTTGGCACGTAGTAAGCGCTCAGTAAGTGCTAGTGCTGCGTCACTGGTAGTATTCACCAAACTGAAATTCAGACGAGCAGGTATAGGATCAGATGTAAGGGTGAGGATGAGACAGCGCTGAGAATAACAGATCTTCCCAGTGGCGCGAACACAGAGGTTGGTAAATGGAAGGATCAGTACAAATGGTGCCTTGGGGAAACACCCCTGTCTATTAATGGGAGGACAATAAAGAACCAGGAAAGACACAGACGATGAATAACTAGAGAATTAGGAGGCAAATCAAGGGACTGTGTTGTCATGGAAACCGAGGAAGGAGAGCATTGGTTATTTTTTTCTTTTTCTAAAAAGATGTCATCCGAGTCAGATACACTGAGAATTGAGTGAAAATTGAGAGGGGGAGTGTGCCACTGATTAGGCCTGGAGACTGTTAAAGATGCTGGAGTGGTTCAGCTGTGGGGTAATTTAGAAGCCGAGTTCAAGGGGTATGAGAACCAAGATGAGAGATGAGAGGCAAGTGACGAGATGATTTTAGAGCAACCAGCAGGGCCAGTGCAAACCCTGATGTCCCCAGGAGAGCGCTGCGCATTTTAAAAAGCATGTGAAAAGCAACCCAGTGGAAAACCAGAAACTGGAAATTACACGTACAGGGAGGAACACCTGTGGGCTCCAGGTCAGAAAGTGGCGGCATGGTGCTCACAGAAGAGGAAGAAAAGGCCGGCGGGAGAAAGAGCTTCCCCTGCAAAATGAGGGAGAGCTTGCAGGTGTGCAGGGGGGAAGGTGCAAACAGGTTTTTTCTCTAGGAGGGGAAAAAAACCTACGTTTTTGACTTGTATGTTGACGCTTCTCCAACCTTAAGAAACATCTGCTTTTTTCCTTTTTGCAAGCGATGTTTCTTATTCATAATGCTTCTAGGTACTGGGAAAGAAGTAATTTGGGGAGCTTTAAAAGCTTTTATTTTGAAGTGTTTATCTGTCCTAGGAAACAAAAATTTGGAAACAGTTCCTGAGCCTGTTGACTGGAACAGTGGAGCCAAAGGCCCTGCCTGCTGGGCGGCCCTAGTGCAATTTAGGAACGGGGAACCCTGGCGTAGCTTGAATCATGATGCTGCGAATTCCAGAAATAAGTGGGCAGTTCTTTTAACTTTCCTTTTTTGGCTTCCAATAGATTAGCCAAATGAGTAGGATAATTCCTCAGACAGTCTAAACCCACACAGGTGAATTCTCCCTTCCTGTTTCTGCTTACTTTTCTGAAAATCCTTTATCTGTTGGTTCTTTCTAAGAACTGACTCACGTGTATATATATCTTTCAACAGGTCCCCTTCCTATTTGGACACCATGAATAAATCATGTGACTTGACAGCTATGTAGGCGGGCTTCTTGATGAGGTGCTGCTGGGCTGTTTATAGGGACTGTTGAGGGTTGAGGGTGTGGAAAACAAATTTCCAAACCCACAAAGACGTCAAGGAACAGTCTCCTGGAAGAACAGGGCTTAGTGGGCCACAGCTCGGGGTCTCTTTCCCTCTGTCCTCACGTTATGAGACTGGTTGAGAAAATCCCACAGGTTTTCAGGACCTGCAGACCTTCGTTCCGGTTCTTGAGTGTCAGTGAGAGCCCCGAAGCATTTCACTCTTTCAGTTTCTCCATCCACAAAGCAGCTCTGTAGGCAAAGGGCAAATTCACACTTTTCAGAACCTTCAGCACTGGTAGCCTCAGTATGTCCAGTGGACACTCTCTGGACATATGTTCTTGTGAAATGAGTGATTGGTGTGAGAACATGAGCCCAACGGCAATAAACATCCTACTGGGCTCTTTCCTGGCCATAAAAAACGCCAAAAAGGGAGCACTTAACAGAGGAAACAAGTTGTCTTAAGAACTTTGTCGGCCCAACTTTGATCATATGTGGTTAGTCATTCTTTTACACCAGTTGCTCCATTTAAACCAGACCACAAAGAGAAGAGGAAGGCAGCAACCAGGGAAATAAGTGTCCCCTCTTAAAAGTGAGCAGGATAATTGTCATTATTGTCTGCAAAACCTGACATCTAGTGAGGACCTCAGTGCATAAAGCATCATGTAAGCAGTTGTTTTGTGTCTCATTTAATTTTATTCAACCCTCCCAACAACCATAATAAATTTGATGATACCATACGCATACTTCATAGGGGAAAAAATTTGTTGCTCCTAACCTTTCGACGTGGCAGTGGCCGGCCTCATGCTGAGGGGTTCCAAAATGGGCTCTCTTAGGCAGCGTGGTAGTTTTTATAGGGCCTTTCATTGTCCTTTTATGTTTGTGCTTAAAGGTTTGAGATCCTTCATGTTTGAGGTTTGTTGGAAAAGAGGGTGTGGGAGTTCCTGCTTACCTGCATCTTTTGTGGATGTCTTTTCTGGCCAGAAGCACCATTTTCATCACTAGACAAGAAATCCTTTCAAGCGTGTGACTTGAAGGGCCCGATGAGCACAGGCAGAAAAAGGGAATCAGCATCACTGTTTCAGGAAGTAAAATAGGGGGGTTTTTTTGGTTTCGTTTCGTTTTGTTTATCCATGCCCATGTACCCTGGAAATCCCAAAAGTAATGCAACAACCTTCTGTTGATGCATCTTCTAAATCACTCCCAGAAAGAACTTGGGTGATATGTAGGCCCCTTCTAAATAAGAGGCTTGCGTTTTTTTCCCCCATCCCAAAATGTTCTTTCCTTATGAAATCCCAGAAACATTGAGTCCTAAAATATTTTAAGTCATTGACTTCTAAGTGAATGTGACTGCATTGAATTGATAAGCTCAAGTTTCTTATGAGGTGAGTCAAAGCAGCAAACATAATACAATATGATATAATATCATATAATATAGTCCAGGCCCCACAGTTTTAAGAGCCCCCCTCCCAGAAAACGCTACAGTGTAGAGAAGACTCTTAGTCCCCCATAGCTGAAGAGGGCGGTGATTGTAACATGTAGGTAGTTTTCATCCTTTTTAGATTTTATTCAACTTAGTCACTTTCGATTAGCTTGGTTATTCAAGACAAATATTTACCGAGTTCCCAATCTCTCAAGTCCTTTGGTAGATTGTGAAGATAGGCAAATCTGGCCTCACAGATTTTTTGAGTTCAGCGAGGAGAGAGAGAGATGCAACAATAAACACAAATATTTATAGAGTCCTAACAAGTGACGTGAAGGTGAAGCACAGAGCCCTGAGAGTGCACACGGTTGTGACCTGGTCTGGAGCCGGTGGCCAAGGGGGTCTTGGGGAGGCCTGGACATTGCAGCCAGGGACTGAGGGTGAGCTGGTGGGAGCACGAGGTGACGCTGTTCCTCGGAATCCAGGATGCCAGCGCCGACAGGGTCGGGGTGTTCTGAGTTCACAGCCCCAGCCAGCTCCTGCCGGGGCAGCGGGAGAACGCTGTTCCTGGAGGGTGGAATCCACGTTCCCCTTTCTCCTCAAAGTCTGCTCCTGTATCTAAAAATGAAGTGGGGCCCCATCTGTCTGCTGATTCTTTTGAAAACCCTTGAAAATGTTTATTTTTATACAGCTTCATGTGACTCTCCTCTCACGGAGAGAAGCTGCTTGTCCCACTCAGGTGGCTTTGCGGTCACGCTCCCCTCTCAGAGGAAGTAAGAGGCCTGGAGTGCCTCCTTCCAAGGCCGGGGTTGGGGCAGGGGGGGTTGGCGGTGAAATCATAGTTTCTGAAAGAGAGGGAGGAGGCAGGACATCCTCCCCCTCAAGTGTCTGGGAACACTTGGCTCCCAGACCATCTCAGGTCCTTCCCTGATTTGCTCTTGTCCCCCCGCATTTTTTCATCCTAGTGTTCATGCTAGGTATGATATATTTAGCCTTATGATTATTTAATTCATATTTAGCCCTCCTAGTAGACTGTAAGCTCTGTGGGGCCAGAGGCCATCTTGCTGTTTATTTACCCTGAACCATAACACATAGCACATATGACTGCTCAATCACTATGTATCAGATATTTATTTTTAATATGTATTTTTGCTTTTTCATAGGTACATATGCACACGCGTTTCTCTCTTTGGGGATAACTGTTCTGGAGCTGGGTGGCTATGAGCAGTTCCTGGATGCCTGTTTGCCTGGGAGGGAGTAACTGTTTTCAAACTTTGGGAAACATACAACATTGCAGTTGTTGGCATGGACAGGCAGACAGCTCTGCCAGTAGCTCTACCTGCCACCTCTTTCTAGTGATGTCTCAGGCTGGCGTGCTCCTTGCGCGGGGCAGTTAGAGCCCATGGAATTCCCGCTGGTTATCAGGGACCCCATTTTATTAGGCCAATAGCGGAAACTTGGAGAAGGTCAGTGCCTCGTCCGTTGTTGCAAGTCGTGGATGAAGGTGTTGAATCAAGATTCCCTGGTTCTAGCCCAATGCCAGGACTGCCCTTTCTGAATCGCTTCCATGCTGGTCGTTTACATTTTAGAACGATGAACAGGCTGGTCCCTCACAAACTGTGCTCTTGACTTGAGGCTTGAAGTAATGACTGAGAAGTAACGTGGGGGACAGTTCATGGGGTGGCTGGCACCTGCTCCTCCTAGGGAGAAAGCCAGCCGCGGTACCAGAGACTGACAAACACAGTGGGGCCTCCCAGACACCGCCGTGTGGGGAACAGAAAGCCTGTTTGCTCTGGCGCAGAGAGTTCCCTGAGAGCCTGTGGGAGGCGGAACCCAACTCAATAAATAGCTCACTAAATGGGTTACATACTTTTCTTCAGCCGCAAGTAGACACCTTCGTCGTGATGAGTGACACATTGTGGCATGTTGGGATCCGTGAAACCGAGTCAACACAGAGCCTGCTGTGAGCTTCCCCACGCCCAGGAAAGGGGAGAGCCGGGCCTTGGTAACTGACTCACTGCCGACTGGGCCTGGTGTTGTGACATGTGTGGCCCATTGAATGAGCGGAATAAATTGTACAGTGGATGGAGGAGAGGCCCAGCTAATGTTAAATTCCTAATATTAATATTACAACCTAAGAAAAAGGGATCTCCCTTGGTTGCCAGAAGCTGTGAATTGGGCTGGCGAGATGCCAAGGGAGAAGGGAAGGCTTGCGGGCAGATACCTGCCTTACCTGGAGAAAGAAAGACCCACAGTGCAGGCTGGGATGGGAATCGCGGGCTTTGCACCCAGGCCGACCTGAGAGGGAATTTGTGTCCTGCCTCCTACTAGCCTCAGGAAGTGATTTTGCCCGAGTCACTGTTTCTCATTCTGTAGAAGGGGAAGGACGATCGTGATACCTCACAGGGTCATTGTGAAACTCAAAGGCCACAGGCATGTGAAGGCCCTAGTACTAGTCCCAGCACCAAGCGTGGCGCGTATTCACTGAGCGAATGGAGGGAGGGCGGGGCCGGTCATAGAAGTCAGCTGGAAAACTGCTGTCCGTGTTCCAGTTCCTGTGACCCCAGGGCTTCTGGTACAGGCTGGGCCTGTCTGTTGCCACCCTGTCTCATTGTATCTAAGACACACGTGTTTTCACGTTTCGATGTTCTGGAATCTCAAGGTGTCTTAGAGTCAGTGGCATGTCATAGTTTAATCAGCAGAGTCCTTTTTTCTTCTGAGAGGGACATCTTACCAGGGTGGCATGTTGGGTTCCCTGAGACCCATTGACAGGTGACTCTCTAGAGAATAACTGGGTGCCTGGTGGGTGAGGGTGAGGCCTTAAGGCTCAAAGCCCTCCTCCTCTGGCCTTCAGAAAACACCCTTTTTTTCTGGAAGGTGAAGGATTTCTCTATGAAGTCAGCAGTTTCCACAAGTCTCTGGTTAAGGGGGTGAGGGTCAGAGAGCAGAGGCTTACCTTTAAGGCTGGGGTTCAGTGGGTCCATCTGGAAAGGTGTGTTGCTGATGAATTTCGGGCAGAATTATTCCTGTGTTGTCTGCCTGTGTAGGAGTTTGATTTTAGCATTTGGGATGGCGAATTATTTGTCAAAAGGTACTCCCACCTCTGAAATCCTTGTTTGCACCTGCTGGAGGGAATAAAGCTTTTCAGAGCAAAATATCATTTTCTTCTGTACGTGTTTCTTTTCTGAGTGTTTTAGAAAATCCCACTCAGTTTTTGGAGTCCTTGAGTGCCTTTCACCACTACTCAGGACACATACCACGTGCAACGTAGCATACATCCCACACACACAACATACCACACCACACACATGCGCAGTGACTGGCCTGAGGGCCCTTAGCACTGGGGTTTGTGGTGACACATACCTGTCCCTGAATTTACCACCTGGCCTCTCCTTTTAGTATCATGTTTGTGACACTGGCCCAGGATGGGACTTCCAAGTAAAGCCAGTGTCCTTGTTTCTCTGGTCCCCTTCTTCCTGG